>RJWM01003436.1:0-113365 GCA_004363535.1 Dasyprocta punctata
CATGTATCATTGTAATATGATGATGTCTTTAACTCTTTTGGGAAAATACCTAGAAGGGCACTATCTGGGTCCAATGGAATTTTTAGTTTTAGTTTTCTAAGGAATCTCCATACTGAATTCCACAACAGCTGCAGTAGTTACTTTCCCACCAACAGTGCAGAAGGGTTCCTTTTACCCTGCTGTCTCACCAGTTATAGTAATTACTCAGTTTCTTGACGATGGCCATTTTCTCTGGGGTAAGATGGAATCTCAGTGTTGTTTTAATTTGCATTTCTTCATGACCAGTGATATGTTGAGCATTTCTTCATGTATTTATTGGCTATTTGTACTTGTGTGAAGTATCTATTTATGTAGATTACCCATTTTTACTGACTTTTTTTATTTTGGAGATTCTAAGTTTTTTGAGTTCTTTATATATTCTAGATATTAGTCTTGCCTGAGAAAGAGTTGGCAAAAAAAAATTTCCATTCTTTAGGCTTTCTCTTCTGTTCCTTTTAGCATGCAGAAGCTTCATGATTTGATATGATCCCTTTTGTTGATTTTTGGTGCTATTTCCTGTGGAATCAGTCTTGCAATTTAGATGTATTAATACACAGACCAACACACCAAGTCAGACTCATTCAACAAAAAGGAAATAAGAGTTTATATTTCCATCTTGATATAACTGAACATCATCATGGCCAGCTGGCTTCAGGTCAGTGTTCAATTGTCAGGCCTGACTTTTGAAAAGCCTGAGTGTATTTGTCACAGAGCCATTAATGCATAGATTTCCACTCTTCAAATGTTATACCAACTTTTCTCTTTGCTTCTTGTATGCTAATGGTGAACCAAAGATCAATGGATAAGATTAGAAGATACAGACACAACTACAAAGACACTCAGCTACCTTATCTTTGACAAAGGGGCCAAACATGTCCACTGGAAGAAAAATAGCCTCTGTAATAAATGTGCTGGAAAAACTGGCTCTCTCCATGCTGAAAACTAAAACTAGACCCATGTCTGTCACTGTGCACTAAACTAAAGTCAAAATGGATCAAAGATCTGAATATTAAAACAGAAACGCTAAATTCACTGGAAGAAAAAATCTTGAAGGCATTGGGGTAAACAAAGAGTTCATGAACAAAACCCAGACTGCATGAGAAGTTCTTCAAAGAATCAACAACCACGATCTCATCTTATTAAAAAGCTTTTGTACATCAAAATAAATCATCAATAGAGTGCAAAGAAAACCTACAGAATGGGAAAAAAATTTTAGCCCACTGTCCTTTAGACAAAAGATTTCTATTTAGAACATAGAAAGAATTGAAAAAAATAAGACCCTCCAGATTCAAAGACCCAATCCAAAATGGGCATCTGAGATGAACACACAATTCTCAGATGAGGAAATACATATGAAATATAATATATTATATTATATTATATTATAAATATAAATACCAAATTAAAAAAAAAAGAATCCAACAGGCTGAAGGTGTAGTTCAGTGGCACAGCTCTTGCCTAACATACAGAATATAGTCCCAGGCTCAATCCTCAGTACAGCAGACCAAAAAAAGGAGGAGGAGGAGGCAGGGGGAGCAAGGGAAGAGAAAAGAGAGAGAGAGAGAAAGAGAGAGAAAGGCCCAGACCTGTGTCCTAATGAGTTATCCTAGTCATCTAGCCTCTAATAGTTCTGCTTCTCTCATCCTGTGCATTCCACGTCAGTTTTACTGATAAAGAGTATGGTAATGATTGTCCCGAGGGAACAATAAATGTGAAGAGTTTCGTAACCTTCAAAGTACTGCAGAAATATCTCTCTTCAAAAAAAAGAAAAAAATGCTCTTGCAAGACACTGTCTCAAAATTAAAAAAAAAAATTAGAGGGCTGGGATGTAGTTCAGTGCAAAGATCCTGGGTTCGATTTTTCAATACTGCAAAAAGAACAACAACAATAACAACAAAAAATGTGCTCTTAAGAAAAATTTACAAAATTATTTATATGACTGAAACATACAACTATATTCCTTTAATTCATAATCTTAAGTTGCTCCATATTTTATAAGTAAACTCTCCTGTAACATTTCCTATAATATGAAAAAAATAGTAAATACAGACACTGATGATGAAAAGCAATGCCTGTTTTCTAGAGTTGTTACAAGAATGTAGCATATTACTTGCTGAACATCACCAAAACCAGTCTTTTGTGCTGTGACCCGCTTACCTCACCTCTGTTCCTCAACCAAAGGATTAAACCTGCCACAAGTGGGTCTCCCAGGATTCTACCCCACTTCTCCAGCCAGCGTTCCTGCTGATTAGTCCGCACTCATGCGGTCCTCAACGTTCCGTATTTTAAGTAACACCTCTGTTGACACATTGGTCAATTACTGCTCACCCTGTATCCAGAGGTCTGCTTTCCAGATCATAGACAAACCTTTATACCTAATTACATCTTTCCCAAGTTTATGTGAATCTGAAATTTGTATTCATTGTCATCCTAAGGAGAGTTATACGTGGTATCCATTCAATAAATATTTATTGATGAATCATTTGCATATGTCCCACTTTAAGTAAACAATTTAAGCTTTTTTATCTTTTACCTCAGATACTGAGGTTTACTTGTTAATAGCAGAGCTGCAACTTTTTATTTATGAAATCACCAAGTGCACTCATAATTCCCTTCAAATGAGCAAATTAAATCTGTAAATAATTGTTGATCGTCTTGGACTTAGTCTGAATATACCACGGATTGTTGTGTTCTAACAAAGTGAGTACTCTAGATTTTTACTTATTCATTACAAAACCAAAGTAGACTATAAAAGAGTTATATGTACCATTTATCAATTTCCACAGAGAAAAACACTGTCAATCCCTTTTCATATCTTCCATTATATTTCAGTATGTAAAATGAATCTTTTAATATATGTTTTACACACCTTGCTTTTTTCTCTTAACAAGTTTTCGGGTATCTCTTTTCAATAGAAGCAGTCCTAGATTGTCAATTGATTCTCCAATTCTGAATAATTTTAGGAATATCTTTGCATGAGTCATTTGAAGAGATTGACAAGAGTGATAAATAGTAACTAAATGCATATTTAAATTTTTCTCTAATCTGGATTTAGTAGTTGGGCAATGTTATGTTTATTTTTTGTGTCCTGACTTGACAAAAGTTTTTATGTAAAGCAGTGCTGTATTGAAAAGTGAATAAGTTTATTTAAATTTGTTAGAAATCTAGTGAGAGTTTATAATGAATTCCAAGAAATATGGTTAAGAGAAATACAAAGGTTCTTGACTGCTAGATTGGAAATCTTAACCTACAAAGTGATTTAAGAAAATCACATGATGCACACGTGACTTAGCTAGCACTTACTAAGACCCTACCATGTGCTGGGCACAGATCTGTAAAATTCAGATAAAGACCTGTATCTGTGAGGGTCTCAGTGTCTAGTCAGGAACATGTTCAATTGATTAGGAGATAATATTTCAGAGTTATGGAGAACCAAAATTATGTTGTTTACATATATTCATACTTGCAATGAACAAATGATGTATGATGGTATGTACTCTGTGATCTAGCTTTTAATGTAATATAAATTTTAATGCAATTAAATAAATATATAGGTATAAGAAATAGTCATATGTCTATTTAACTAAAAATATTTATACCAAATAGAAGTAGTGGTTATTTCCCAGACCTGGATTAATGTTTTTGATTTTTTTATGTTTTCTTTTGCATTTTTCTAACTTTTTGCAATGAAAACATTAATTTCATAATTGGAAAATACTTTCTTTTTCTAAAATTGAAATAAAGAACACATAGGCAAATAAAATAGTGTGTCATAAAGCTAATTTTATCTATCTATGACAAATTCTCTGTTAGTCAAAGTTTGTTTGTGTACTAGACTCTGTAAATTGCACAAGGTCACTACCTTACATGTCATTCATCAACATGAATGTTTAAAATATCTTTCTATTTAAAAGAGTCTCAAAGGGATTTGGCAAAATGCCTGCTTGACTGCATTATTAAATATGTCCAGTAGGATACTGTTTTGATTTTTGTAAGTCAACTTCAAATGACAATGAACATAGACACCACAACATTCTTATTTTTTTCCAATTTCTATTTTTCACTAGTACATGTTTGTGGTATATAATGATTACATTCCTCATGAGCAGTTGGTACATGTAATATAAAACTAGACAATGGTAACTTCATGGTCCTTACATAAATTATGTCAATGCAATCCGTGTTAAGGAAATCCATCATTGAATTGTGACTCATGGGAATAACATTGCATAAATATTTTCAAGTCATATGACTACTTTATTTGTTTAAACAAATATTTTTTTAATCTCTGGGGAAAGAGCTCTTAGGGGCACTCTGTGACCACTAATGGTTTTGCCACCAGTTTAAAAGGTTTTACTAATCAGAAAATAATTGGTGAGGTAGATTCAGCTAAAGGTGTCCTGTGAAAAATAAATACTGTATGATAGCTATGTACTGAGTGGAACCAAATTCCAGAACTTTATCAGGCACAGGGCCTTCTGAAGATGAATCCACATGACAATATCTATGGCAAGTCAATTGGGACATTAAATGCAACAGATGGCTGTTAGGAATGGTAAGGAGTTGGAAATCCCATGGAGAGCCATGAAGATCCAAGCCCAGTCTAACATAATACAAGGAAAGCCAGGCAATCCATTGGATAGAGAATGAATCTGAACATTCTAATAGAATTTTCAGAAATGTAAATACTATTGCATTTTATCCATAGAAATAAAAATTTTCTTGCCTTTTATTCCACTTCCTTGCCCATGTAAGATAATTCTTATCTCTCGGTTTTATCAGTATTCTAGAAATCCCTCTATTTTAGGGGGTGCTGTGTCTACCTAATCTTATTTTTTGCAAAATATTCCCTTATGGTGAAAGCATTTTTGCAGAATTCTTTATTAAAATGTGAATTTATTTTTAGGTTGTTTCAATAATTTCATGAATAGAGCCTAAAATGAGTCTGTGTGGGAGTTACCATGGTATACGCCAGGGCAATGATGAGATGGAATAGACATGCTGCTCAAATGAAGTGGCTCAAACAGCAGTGTCTGATTTGATTGTATGTTTTCATTTTATAAAAGAATATTTCTGGCTCCTAAATTGGGTATAAAATGACAAATTGTTCCATGACTACTTTTATCTACAAGACAAGGGAGTTATTTCTAAGTTCCTTTCCATTTTTAAAATACTATGATTTTACCTTTCTTACCGCAACTCGACAGTGGCTACCCAATGCTATAACAGCATTGCAAAAATGTTTTTAATGACCATAGACTGCCAACTATCATTTGCCATGTCACTGGCCCAGAAAAAGGTTTGAGGTCCATTTGGAATTTATAGAAAGTAAGGCCTTAGAAGCACAGATTAAAGTAAAAGTGTCTTTTTCCCATCTTGCTTCAGAAATGCATTTTTAGGGGACTAATTAAAGAAAGCATTTCTTAATGGAGATTCAATATTTTGGCCAAATCATACAAATCTTCATTATCTTTACAAACAGAAGTGATTAATTAGAGTAATGATAACCAATCTTCCATGCCAGTTCTCAGAAAATAAAGTACATCTCAAAATATTCCGAGGTAGCTATTTTGTCTGGGCAAAGATAGAGCGTGGAAGTTTTTTCAGAGGGGGAAGGTGAGCAACGAACTCTCTCCTGTTCTGTAAATCATCTATTTTCCGTACAGTAGTTTCTAGAAGAGGAGGAGGAGGAGCCTGGGAGGAAGTATAATAAAAGAATAGAAAATAGAGTTCAATTAGATAGCAGCTGAACACTGAGTCTCAAAGATTCAGTAAAAGTGTGCGAAAATGTAGTGATGTTCTGAGACCAGGCAGCACCATCTGAGGCCACGCAGCCACGCAGAAGCCACGGGCAGTCTCCATCTTCTCCGCAAACGTAAGGGCAGCATTTTAAAGCCACAGCCGAGGGCCGAGGAGCAGCAGACCTCCGAGAAGAATCTAAGAAAAAGGAACCGCAGAAGCTCTGTTCCTAAGGAAGTTATCACAACTGAGAAGAATCCTGAGATCTCTTGGTTACCCTGAGGTTCTGCCGTGGGGTTCAGATGAAGATTTAGAGATAAGTAGATGTGGTGTCCATGTCACTGTGAGTACATTTTTACCAGCAAGACAATGAAGATCTGAGTATTTAAAGTTACACATAAATGGATTTCAAAAGTAATTTATATTCATTCTTTTTACATGGAGAAGCCAGTAGCCTCTGTATTAGTATATAAAGAGATTAAATCTGAGGCTAAATTAAAATTATTTTTCCCAAGTAATTTTTTTTTTTGTACCAGGGATCGAACTCACAATCTTGCACTTGCCAGGTAGGCATTTATGCCACTGAGCTAAATCCCCAGCCCTCCAGTGAATTAAATTTAAATATAAAGTTTCAAAGTAGAGAAACAAGGAGATTGTTACTTTTGTGCTAATACCATTATTATACTTCAATGAAGCACTATCCCTAGTTAATAACTATAAAGGCTGGGCAAATAATTTAAAGCACTGGCTTAAATTTTTTAATTGCAAAGTAGATGATAAATGATACAGTCATTAAAGCCCTTCATAATATTTTACTACAGTATTCCATGATTCTGTCAGATGCTTCCAAGGAAATGTATATGCAGTATGTACATAATTTTAATATTGTATTAATTTATAGTATTTTGGAGATTTAGATAAAAAGGGTTAGCAAATTGGGTATTAGGTCACTTAGTTATTTTCTTACTTTTAGCTTGATGCTTCACATCATTTTATTTATCAATATCCCTGTTAATATTTCTAAATTCCTGTTACATATTGTCTAACTTTTTGTTCTAAAAAAGAATAAGAATAAAAAGATATGAAACAAAATCCTTACCTATACACATTTTAGAATTCATCATATTAATACTCTAATTTAATTTTAATCCTTCCTTCTATATAGACCCAAGGAAGTATGAAAAATCTCCTGTTTTTAATCCATTATAATTCCAGTCATATCCTTTGTATTATAGCACAAATTAAGACTAAAAGTGCTCTCTCTTTCTACATAGTCTGCCAAGCAGATAAAAGAGACAAGGAATCCAAACGGAAGGCTCCAAGGAGTGACAGGGTTTCAGAATGGACTCAAATGATCTCTTTCTGTTTAGTCATCCATTCAATACAAATCATTTCAATAGAGTTATTGTTTCTACCCTATGCTAGTTCATTCATGTAGCAATCAAGCATTTGAATTACACTGAAAATGAAATCCTAACTTGTTTCACTAATGAAACTCACTTCATTTCTTTTAAGCTGTGTCTTGGATTATTACTTTGTGGCACTGGAAATACAGCAGTTAAACACTTTAATTGATATCACTCCATGATATTTGTCACACCTGCTGTAAAGTAATTAGTTATTCAACTATCATAACTGTTCATTAAAATGAAATGTAGTAAATGTCAGAAAATCTGTAAGTTGACCTAGCTATCTAGGAAAGCGATGGCCTTTTATGCTACCAAGAGCAAAGACCTATCTGTGTCTATGTGTGACTGCAGTGCATTCTCGTGCTCTTTTTTAAATGCTGTGTTTAATAGCCCCGGTTCAGTTATTAGCAAACAGGTGTCCTCATTATACAAGAGGTGTAACTGGCCATAAACAACTCCCCTGATAGCAGAGAAATGGAAAACTCAATTCTCATAGAGAATCACTCCATCATGGAGATGTCCTCTCAGCTCCAGCCTGAGGGAAGAGGTCTATTTCACCGTGCATAATGCCTCCTTGGGGAACCGACTATTCTGGAGACACTCATAAGCATGAAAGACAAATTCTGCCCAGAATGAATGAATCATGCCAAGACTTAACATAGCAAGCGGCCTCTGACTACCTCTGCTGATGTTACTTTGCTGACTGCAGGCAGAGTTCAGTAAACACAGAAAGGCTGATACTGTACTTCACTATAACACACGTGAAGGAGCACAATGGATCTTAATAAATAATCAATACAACAGACAAACATTTTGTCTCCATGTTTCAAAGGAAATTGCCTTCTAAAAGAAGAAAAGGAAAACCTACTTTTCAACTTTTTTGGGACCAGCTAGAAAGAGATTACATAATCACCACAGGTGAAAGCATGAAAGGAATTTTTAAAAAACTAAACTCTGTTTCCCTCTGTCTTCATTTTCTGAAGACACATCACCTGCACGACTCACTTATTCACAGGATTCCACAACTCCTAATCGCTTTAACATCTTAATAATAATGTCCACTTCCCAGAGGTATTATAAATTCTACTAGAATTTGATGACCTTGATGAAAGACCTTGATGACCTTAGAGGGAAAAAAATTTCAAATATACAATGTTTCATTGCTCAGCCATTCATATTTATCATAAACATAAATTTGTATGTTCTAAGGAAGTCTATGCAACATTTGAGCATAACTGACCAGTCAAATATGCAGGATGCTCATTAGATATTAGCATACACACTTAACGGTAGACCATCTGTTCTTGGGTAAATATTATGAGGTTGATTTTTATAATTTCTCTTTATGGAAACTGCTAGGTAGAAATGCTTATGCAGTAAAACACTTTGTATTTCTACTCTGAAATTCTTCATGAAAATATTCAGGGTAGGGGAACTGCCATTTAGGTAAATATGAGCACACTGATAGCCCCATATCTTTTGGTTTATTTCCCTCATTAATAAAATCTCTTCAGTATATACTACAGAACATAAGTACATAAGGTACTCTACTTGGTTTACTTTGAAGAGGGAGCAGAAACGTCCCTGGATCATTAGTTGAAAACTAACAGAAATACATCAAACTTTAAGGTAAATAATTGAGATTCAAACTTTATGCTTTTTAAACAAATTTGACTTTCTGGAATTGATATGTGTACATTAGCAACTTTTCACCTTGTGTTGATACAATAAGAAAGCAGGGGCTGTCAGGCTGTCTCCCCTTTTTATGGTCCTGGAGATTGAACCCATGGCTTCACAATGAGCTAGATACCAAGGTCTTTTTTAATTTTTATTTTTTTTAGTTTGAGACAGAGTCTCACTAAATTGCTTAATCTGGGCCTGAACTTGCAATTCTCCTGTCTGAGCTTCCCAGAGTGCTGAGATTACTGGTGTGTACTGTTATGCCCAGTACAAATCCCTCACATTTTTTAAACAATTAACTAGATGCCTTTCAGAAGACACCCTGAACCAGCGCTTGCTGATACCCCCCACCCCCGCAACTTTAGGACTCCCAAAACCACAACATGACTGGATGGAGCAAGGGAGGCTGTCTTGGATACTTTTCTTTTGTTGCTGTGACAAAACATCCAACACTCAAATTTAAGGAAGGAAAAGTTTATTTAGATCACAGTTTGTGGAGGTTTCAGTCCATAATCAGCTGGCTCCAAGGCAGGTTGGCCTGGCACAGGGGCAAAGGGGCAGAAGACAGCAAAAGCAACAAGGGCAAAGTAGAGAAAAGATCAAGCCTCTTTTCCTCTCTTACATTGTAAGCAGACTATCTATCTTTAGGTAGGTGTAGCACTCACACCATCTCCATGCCCTCCTCTTGCACAGGCTCAGATGTTTACAAGGTGAGGACCCTGGCCCCTTGCTGAATCACTTAGTTAAGCTTCTAAACTTCTCAGGTTGACACAATGAGCAATATCCTAGGTGGTAAGAACCTGTCCTCTACACCCTAAGATATAGAACTGCTGAGTTAGTTAAGCTTTCAGACTTCTCAAGTTGACATAGTGTATCAACCATAACAGAGGCAGAATCCATAAGCTGACTTAAAGGGGTTCATTACAACACTGAAATTAGAGGGGCCATGGATATAGCTCAGCGACGCAGCACTTACCTGGCAAGCAAATGCAAGGTCATGAGTTTGATCCCTGGTACAAAAAAAAAAAAAAGATTGAAAATTCTTTCTACCTTATGTGTGTTCAGGTTCCAGCTCAAAACAACAGAAACAAATTCTAGTGAACTCATGAAGAAAAAGAATACAATAGTATATTAAAGAGTTTCCTGAGTTTATTAGAAAGATACTACATAGCCCAGAAATGATGTATACAACGAAGAGAATCTAGAGATCTCAACCAGTTGCAAAAAAACACACCATAAGAACACAGAAGTTAAGACTACATGGCATCATATCCCTGGAAACACAGCTGTTGCGGGCCTGTAATGTGGAGCACATCTCTCATTTGTGCCTCCAGAAAAAACGCTAACTTGTCCCTATTAGTTTGCAAAGGGTAGTTTTAAATTCAAAGTCTCAGAACTAAGCAAGATGATTCCATGAGCCAGCAGTTCAACTGAGGCGGCTTCCCAAGGTAAAAGGGCTCTGCAATTCTGGATTTCACCCTGGTGGTGGGGACCCAACTGGCATGAAAACTTGTGTGTAGCCACTTAAATAACAGAAGACACTAGGTAGCTTAAAAAAGATCCATATATAGAGATAAAGATATAACTACATAGCTATAGCTACATAGATATAGATACGTGTATTTAAATTATATATAATATAATATTAAATTATATATTTATAAAATATAATAAATATTAAAGTATAGATTTATAAAATATAATATTTAACATTATATATGAATATAACATTATATTTTATATGAATATAATTATATATGCAAATGCATACCTTTTGGGAAACTCTTTGTATCAGAAGACAGTTCATCGCATTTATCAGACTCTTACCAGTACTGGTTACTTACTTGTGCTAAATACTACTACAGTATATTTTTTAATTAATTAAGTGTATTGGTACATTTTAGATATACCATAATGATCACATTCATAATACAGCATTTGTACCTGTACATGATATATTTTGATTCTTCTTTTTTTCCCATTTGCCTCCTTATTTACAAAAACTTTGTTTCCATTTTTTCTTCATCGTTTTTTTTTCCCTTCCTTTCTTTCTCCTTCTCCCCCCTCCAGTTCCCCTTCCCATTTGAACATTTTCTTCCTATTTCACAATATCTATTATAGATTTTAGTCCTTATTTATACTTTTGGTTTCTCACACCAGAGAAATAATGTGATATTTACACATGTATCCTGTTCATTTCACATAAGTGTACGATCTCAACGTGTATCCATTTACCTAGAAATGTCTTAAGTTTATCCTTCTTGTGACTAAGTAGTAATCTATTGTATAAAAAGCCCTACCTTCTTTATCCATTCACTGGTTGTTGGGCATTTGCACTGTTTCCAAAATTTAGCTATTATAAACTGAAAACATAGGTGAAGTTGAAGACTTTATGAACAAAATCTAGATCACACAGGAAATACCACAAAGAATCAATGGCTGGAATCTCATCTCATTAAAAAGCTTTTGCACAGCAGAAGAAATAGTCCACAGAGTGAGAAAAAAAATTTACCAGCTGTTTCTGAGACAAGGCCTAATATCCAGAATATATAAATAACTCAGAAAATCATACCCCCCCAAATTTAAAGACTCAAACCAAAAATGGGCATCTGAAATGAACAGACTTTCTCAAATGAAGAAATAGAAATGGCAAATAAATACATGAAACAATGTTCAACATTACTGTCATTTGAGAGATGCAAATTAAAACAAAAATGACATTTCATCTTACTCTGGAAAGAATGGCTATTATCAAGAAATCAGCCAATAACAAATGCTGGTGTGGCTGTGGGGAAGAGGAACTCTTCTCCACTGTTGGGAGTGTAAACTGGTGCAACCACTGTGGAAATCAGTGTGGAGATTCCTCCAAAACCTAAAACTGCAGGTTTAATTTGACCCAGCAATTCTCCTTTTTGTTATCTTCCTAAAAGAATTAAAATCATTATACATGGTGTATGTATACTCATGTTTATACTACAGTATTACACTAAATCACAGATGTTTTACATTAAATCACAGATCTTTAGAAGGAGCAAGAGAACCAAGGAGTCTAAGGGACCATATACTGCCAGCCATTAGCAAAATCAACACAGAGTTGGCATAGAATGACTTGGAAAGATGAAACTGTCTTTGCTGGAACAAACCTAATCTCTCTTCCGGGCCTTCAGTTTGAAACTTACATCTATTTTGTATTTCCCAGTAATTTTTCAGTTTGTGAAAATTGTCAAATTCTTTCACTGGTTACAGGAGGGAGAAAACTAACATACACAAAAAAATCTCTTCATCTCATGGCAGGGTAAACAAAAATTTTTTTAAATAACTGAATGTTGCTACTTGGCTGCAAACAATCCTTGTTTTCATGAACTGTTTAAAAGACACAGAGCACTAATAGTGTCCACTCATGTTCATTGCTGAAATATTCTATCATGAAATAAAATTTTGAATAAATTTTCAAGAAAATTTGCTAACCGGTTCTTGATTCTTTTGCTGCTCTGTCTCTGTCTCTGTCTCTCTCTGTCTCTGACTCTCTCACTCTCTCTTTCTCTGGCTCTGGCTCTGTCTCTGTCTCTCTCTGTCTCTCTCTCTGTCTTTCTCTCTCTCTCACTCTTTCTCTGGCTCTGGCTCTGTCTCTGTCTCTGTCTCTGTCTCTGTCTGTTCCCCCTCCCCCGCTCCAGCTTTGGTGCTACAGAATGAACCAAGGACCTTTTATATTCTAGCAGGTTCTTAATCGTTTGCTTCATAAAATTATTTTCTTTTGCTTTTCTTTCTTCTTTCTGTTTTTCTTTTCTTTTTACCTGATAAACTTAACTTGACACTCAAGTTTGAGTTTGAAGTGATAAAACAGCCTTGATTTACTCAGCAGCAGTGTAGAGCTCAGAATAAAAGCATGATCTAGAGACACAGATTTTAGGGAAAGTTAGGAGAACTGAGTTTTCAGAGATACCATCAGCCCCTGCAGTGAGCAGCATTACAGATTACCTACTGAGGGGAGAAGACACAGCGGCAGGCTGCAAAGCTCTGAAAGATTTCTAAGCCTAATGCAACAGCAGAGAAGATTAATGAGGAGGTGAGGAGGGCACGGTCACAAAGGAAGGTTGAGGGATCAGTCTACAGTGTTGGTGAGGATTAAAATGGGAAATCTTGGGAATCCCCATGAAGCCTTGAAGACTGAAAGAAACGGAAAGAAACAAATATCCAGAGGAGTGAAATTGGGAAGCTTCTGAAGGGGCAGGTGTGTCCCATGCAAGAATTGCTGTTCATACTGGAGATGGCTGTGGCCAGATGTGCAGCAATCAACGCATTGCTAATCCAAATGCCAAAGTGGTTAAAATGGACTGCGTAAATTTGGAAGTGCATCGTTACCATCATGGGACCCTGGGAGAGGAATTCTGCAGTGCCATCGCCAAGCTCTAGAAAGTACTGTACATGCCCATCTTTCAGTGCTACCTCCTCTGAACCCTGCAGAGCCAGCAGCTGAGCACTGGAAATAACCCTCAAAGGTGCCTTCCCAACATCTGGGTCACCTGTAGCCTTGGATCTACAAGAACTCAAGAATGCAGAGTGCAAATCTTTCAAAGAATTTTAAATGAAAAGTTTAGCTTCAGGGGGTATAAGGTTAACCAGAGGTCACCTTTGCAAAATCCATAAAACAAAATGAATAAAATAAAATGAAAAATATGAAGATAACAGTCACTGAAAAGTGAATTTATGCTATATTAGGCACAGTCCAGATACAAAAAGAAAAGATAAAGACCTGGTTTTTGAAAAGCCTTACAAGTTTCAAGAGACTATTTTAAATGCACAGTATGCTTTGTCTATGAAGGGCATTGTCAGGGATGCCATGAAAAATGGCTCTAAAATTTGACCAGGATTTTCCTCTTCTGTTTTATTGGTAACTGAAATGGTAATAATGGATGCTAACAAAATAGAAAACTGCTTTAAAGCAAGTACATAAAGGAAGTTCATAAAAGACAGCCAGGAATATAGTAACTATAATGCATGGTCCTGGATCTAGTGGTGCAGTCTTGCAGAAAAAGTAAACACTTCAATGAAGCTATAGGGAAATTGATGGGGAAGCTCCAAGTAGCATTTTTAATACTCACTGTTATGGTCCAGGGGTGTGTTGGTTACTTTTCTCTCATTGCTGAGACAAAATACCTGACACCCAAAGTTAGGGAAGAAAAGGTTTATCTAGCTGACAATTTTTGGAGGTTTCAGTCCATACTCAGCTGACTCCAAGGCAGGGTGGCATGACTGCAGGGCAGTTGTTCATGGTGGCCACAAGCGACAAGAGCCAAAGGGTGAAAATGGGGCAGGAAAGCAGGCCTCCTTCCCTCCTTTATACCATATGCCGGCTCCCCACCCCTGGGCAGGTGCAGCTCTCACACGGCCAATCCCAGCGCTAGACAAGGAACCAATCACAAACGCCAGACTCGGTCGCCTCCCTGAGGCTTTGGAGGGACATTTAAACAAACCACACGAGGGGAAATGGTGAGTTTTTTAGAAAAAAAGAAAAAGAGTGAGGGGGGAAAAAAGGATGAAGAAATGAATGGAAGGAGGATGGAAAGGTGAAGGAAAGAGAGAAGGGAAGAAAGGAAGGCATGAAGAAGGAAGGAAGGAAGGAAGGAAGGAAGGAAGGAAGGAAGGAAGGAAGGAAGGAAGGAAGGACAGAAAAAGTCCTATCTGCCAAGAATATCTCTGGGAGCTAATTCTCTCAGCAATATTTATTAGAAATACGATCAGTGAGGCTTAAAGTAATACACTAAGCCATACTCAGTTGCATTTAAGACCTTACATCAGTGTCTGTCCAATTAACTTAATATTTTCTTTAATTATGCCACCCCATTAAAAAGCATTTTATGAACTGCAGGTTGATAAAAAGGATTCTTATTTTGCCCATGTTTGTAATGCAGACTAAAGAATGGCTGCGCTCAAGTTCCTCATATGCACAGTTCGTCAATTCAAGAATAAACACTCCTTGCTCTCTTGTCCTTCAAACTGCCCAGCCCCTCACACCGGCAGGGGAAGAAAAGCAGCTGGAGTGGACTCCAGGCCTGGAGAGTGACCAGCAATGCAGGCAGAATCTTGTGAGGGGGAAACCTGACAGGAACGCTCCCAAGTGACCTCCTCTGCCCTTCAGCTTCACTGAGACAAGTTTCAATTTTGTTGCTCTCAGGGACCACACAGGAGATCTAGGAAGGTATGGCTTTCCCTTCATGTACACATCCCCACATGAGCAGGCGTGCCTGCGCCCCCACCATACACACACACAGAATGTCTTTTTCTTTCTTTCAAATATAAAATGGAAAACACACTGAAAAGTGAACCTGAATTTACTGGAAGAGAAAATAGGTATAAATCTTGACGATATAAGTGAAGGCAGACTTCATGAACAAAATCCAGGCTGCAAGGGAAATATTAGAAAGAATCAACAAATGGGATCTCACCTTATTAAAAAGCTTTTACACAACAAAAGAAATCATCAGCAGAGTGAAAAGACAACCCATAGTATGGGGAAAAATTACAGCCAGTTGTCCCTCAGATAAGGGTTTATATCCAGAATGTATAAAGAATTGAAAAAATACAGACCTCTCCAAATTCAAAGACCTAACCCAAAAATGGACCTCAGAGGTTCATATACACTTCTCAGATGAAAAATACAAATGGCAAATAAATACATGAAAAAACACTCAACATTATTGATCAATCAAGAGACATAAATTTAAACAACACTGAGATTCCATCTCACCCCAGAAAAATGGCTATCATCCAAAAATCAATGAATAACAAATGTTTGTGAGACTGTGGGAAGAAAGGAGCCCTTCTATGTTGGTGGGAATACAGCCTGGTGCAACCACTGTGGAAATCAGTGTAGAGATTTCTCAAAAAACTAGAATTAGAGGTCCCATTTGACCCAGCTATTCCCCTTCTGGGTATTTTCCTAGAAAAAATTAAAAACATCATACTACAGTGATATATGTGCACTCATGTTTATAGCAGCACAATTTATAATAGCTAAGTCTTGGGAACAACCCAAATTTGCATCAACCAAGGAATGGATAAAAAAGATGTGGTTTTTTACATAATGGAATACTACTCAGCCATAAAGAAGGATAAGCTGAAGACTTTCATTGGTAAATTGATACAACCCAAGATCATACTCTTAAGTGAAACAAATCACACCCATATGTGTAAACGTGTTGTCTCACCAGTGTGAGAAACTGAATGAGTGAATGGAGTCCAAAATGTGCAATAGATATTGTGAATTTGGAAGAAGTTGTTCAAAAGAAAAGACAAACTGTGATGGAGGAAAAGGGAAAAGAAGGAAGGGAAAAAGAAAAAATATATTTATACACAAGATAATTAATATAATTACACAGCTAGTTTCCCTTAGTTCGTTGGAAAGAAAGGTTTATGCTAATATTGTTTGGACAAGGTATTATGCCTGTGTCTTGTACTCTGACTAACTACTACAAAGATAACCATATGCAATGCATTAATCATTATAGTTCTACTACTAATCTGTTTTGAAACTCTGTTTTATTGTTATTTTTCCCTTTAAAATTAAAGAAAGAAAAGTGAACCTGTTTCTGGGGAAATGCTCACAACCTTAAAAGAAAGAAAAAGCAGAAAATGCCAAAGTAATGTGGGGTTTTAAAAATTTGATGGCTTTTACAGGATAAAACATAGTTCTTTTCTAGAAGGTTCTTTTTAGTCTGATTTGGTTTTTTTCCTTACTTAACAAATATTTCCTAATGCTTAATGAACATGTATTTGTCTAGGTATACAACTGCAAGCATAATTTTTGCTCCTACTTTACATTTTAGGAAAGAACTCTTTTTGCATTTCTGGGCTCTCACAACTCTGGTAAAAGTTGCTTCATGCTATATTTCCCACAAATAGATGAGAAGCAGAATAATGTTGAATAGGTCAAACCTACTGCCTTCTGATCAGTTTTCCAAGGTGCTTCCTAATGATGGAAGACAAGGTTTAAAACCACTGATAAACTTAGAGCATAGCATGAAAATGTTCACATAAAAAAGAGTGAAGTGATTCGTATATGCCAGAACAAAAGTATGTGATACACATAGAGGCAAAAGCAAACAGTAAGTTCTCTCTGCAGGGCATGAGGTTAGGTCTGCCAGTCTGAGGTGCTGGAGCTGTCAACATAACTGTGAAGGAGATGATGAATTCCAGACTAAGGGGGACTCTTTTCACAGGGTGGTGCAGAAGGCACCCCAGGTGTAGTAAGCACCGAGGATGTTTACCTGTAGAAAGCTGGCATCTGTCAAGAGATAATACAAAGCTATAGGCACAATAGCAAATCATTACTACTTTCTGTTTTAGATCCAGACAGAATGTCAGCTCTCCTCTTGATACATGATAGAAGAAAAACATTTTGTCTCCATTCCAGTTCCGTTTTTAAAAAATGCATCTGAATTTGATCTAAAAACGATGATTAGGGGAGTTAAATTTTCATTTGCTGACAGAAAAACAACAGGGCCATGAATAGACAAAAAAAAGTGCAATTTTTTTTAATTGTCTCAAACAAAAGTATGAAGATTACTGGACTAAAAACCATAATCCCATTCAACACATTTAAAACAAACAATATACATATATACATGATACATAGTTTTCAATCTGTATTTCAGTGTAATATAATTTAATGGATAGGCAGTGAAAATTCTTAAATTTTCTTTTACAGAAAGTAGAAGAAAGTCTCAGAAAGTCTTTCTGTATAACATAACCTAATTACCTTATGTGTCACATCAAGTTTAAACAAATCAGCATGTGATATTTTCTAGATTTTTAGCAAACAACAAAATTCTACAAATGTATCTTGAATATACTTAAGCTCTTTTCTAGACCAATGTACAAGTAAAAAATAGCCCCTGTGGTCATTTTGTTTAGAATTACTTTATTTATTCAATATCTCTGTATAGTACAGGTACATTACAAATGTTCGTATTTAGGGAAAATGTTAATTTCCTTTTTTAAAGAATGATTCAGCAACTTCTTTGGTTCAAGTTGTTTCCTCATACAAAATTTAGTTTTTCTTAAATGCAACTGAACCATCAAATATAGGATGTTATAGAGATGTTTTTAAAATTGTAAGTGAACAATATCAAACTGTATAAAAAGTCAACTTAGTTTTTAAAATCATGATTCGATTATAATCCTGCAGAATTAAATATTTATCTTTCTTCCCCTGTCCACAGGGAAGAGAGGAATTTCCTTATTATCTTGCAAACAAGCAGTGAACTGGCACCTCAGAGGCAGTGCGTGCGTAACAGTGCCATCGACTCTTGGCCCAAATAGTGTGAATTTGTGATCGAAGATTGTATCAGATAGTAAGTGGGCAGAGGATAAATCAATAAATTTGCCAAAAGTATAAGGACTATTTACAACATGAAGACAGGATTACAGGAAATTGTAAAAGGTCAGAGTAGTATTTTGGAGATGAGAACAGTAGGGTACAATTGCAGGTAACAGGCGGCAGCAGTTATTAGAAGGGAAGGGAGGAGGCAAGCAGGTTATGCAGAGAGACATAGCCTGCTTACTGCCTGCCTTCCTGCTCTCGGTGATGCTCCAAACACAGTGCTTGCAGACAAGAGAGACCTGTCGCTGTGTGTTGTAGTCAGGGTTTACAAGGAAAAAGATTTAATACCGGACACATAATTTATAGGATTATTTTCTGATATTCACCCAAAAAGTCAAATGTAGAAACATGAAGGAGACCTGTTCATGCACTAGCAACACAAAGAATCTCAGCTTAGGGTCTGGGTCCTACAGCAGTGTCCTGCACGAATCCACCTGAAGATTGGGAGCCCACGGCAATCTCTTCCATGAGTCTAACTAGAGGCCTAGAGCCCACGACAATGTCTCATACAAGTCTGTATTAAGGGTCTGCACTGGGAAGGCCCAGCGGCCAGTTATAGCAACTAGAAAGTCTGTGCCAGTGGGTGTGAACGACCTGTGCCAGTAGACTCAGGGATCTGCATTGGAACCAGGAAGCGACACTCAAGGTAAGAATCAGGGTTCCCCCAAAAAGAACTGCAGACCTCCTCAGCCACAGGGAGGACCCAAACTCCTCTGAAGAACAACTGAGTTCATATCAAGAAAACCAGCATTTTTCTCAAGGAGAATCAACAACACACAACCTTCCCCTCCAGTGCTGCTTTTAATGCTCTTGGCAACAGTCCTCAGGTGAGCCTTCAGCACCCAGAATGACGTTGATTCAGTTTAGCTAGGTGTTACAAATTGCCCATTAGTTAATCCACCACAGTCAACCTCTAGAAAACACTGTAGAGTGGAGATTGTCTTTACTAGAGAGGCAAAAGGAACAGATCCTACATAGTACGGGAACTATGAGTTAGGATTTAAAGTTTTACTCCTGATCTGGACTATGCCAGCAATGGATTTTGAACTTGAAATCTGAAAACTTAGATTTGGGCATGTGCTAATCCTTACCTGGAATTCATGCCTTCTCTCATACCATTGGAAAGAATTGCTCTAGTATACCAGGAAATGATACACAAGAACTGGATGTATGTATTCAAGTACTTAAATCATATCTGGAGAATGATTTAGGATTTAGAAGAATATGGCTCTTGGGTTATGTACTTTCATGTTCTCCTTTTTTTCAAACAGATACAGAATTCTCAGTACGTTTGAGTATATACAATAAAAAGGAAGTGTTGCCAGTTCCGCACATCTGTACTGCCCATCGATCCCCAAAAAACACAGGAGGTAGTTTTAGTGGAAAGAGAAAAGTAAAAATTTACTCAAAGCTGGCTCCCTAGGCAACAAGCAGGCTTTGGCCTCAAATCTTCATCTCTCCTTGTTTAAGCGTACAGGAGCTTTTATGTGAGGAAGAGAGGGGAGGAATATCATGAGAGAACAGACAAGGAATTTTCCACCCTGTTTTGTCTGTGGGCCATCCTCAGCTCCGCCCCCCTGTGAAATAATGGGACTGTCTTCCTGGGCCCAGCACCTGCATATTTCTTGCAGAAAGATATACCAGTTTTCTGACAGAGGTTTTACTTTCCTCTTCAGTTACCTGAGCTGAAGAGAGGAGAGTTTAGTTGTTCATGCTATAAACATGAAGAACTTGGAGCAATAGCTTATCTCTAGCAGAAGAAAAAAAAAAATCCTAATTTGTAAAGATCCATTTTACCCTCTGGGTTACAAAAGCACATTTACTGGTTCATACACTCCAGAGTCCAACCATAGAGAGACTGTGCCAGGATGACTGTGTCACTCGGTCATGCTCCCTTAAATGGACCAAATATACAAAGTATTTTCTTAAGCAAAAGAATTTACTTTAATAGTTATGAAATTGGTTCTATATTAATTATGACATTTCTTCTAAAATTAGCTTCTACCTTCGCATGAAAAGTATGAATCCATACACAATGGAGAAATTTTATGCCCACTGTATACATAGCCAAATTAGCTTCATAATAAAGGGGAGGAAATGCAATGAATAATCAAGTGTGTTTAGGAATACGACGTTGAGATCTTTCTAATATACACCTTAGTAAATTGGAGTCTTTTAAAAACTAGTTGAAAGTAAACTTTTTTAATTTCACTTGCCAAATATTTGACTCTATTATTAAGATCAGCTCCTTTATTATTTACAGTCAGTCATGCATACACGTCCTACCAAACAAGTGAATTTACACACACTCTGCCCAGTGGGAGTATCTTAGAGTCAGTGACTCTGTAGGGCTTCTTAGCAAGTTAACTGGAGGCAATGGAAAATTGAAGTTGTGTAGTAGCACCTCAAAGTAAATGTCACCCACAATCTATGAAATACTTATTTTGGAAATAATAATTAGCCAACTTACAACCCACATTACATTCATACATCCATACATCTGTGAAACCAGGTGCCTACCACAAGCAAGCAATGATCTTTCATAGGACTGGCCATTTAAATGGTAACCAAATTCAGCAGAAATCAACTATTTGTATCTAAAGCAAAAATTAAGTGAGTTTTTGCCTATGTTCTAAAGTAAGACTTGAGATCACAAATGATTCTGCAGTTCATTAAAAATAAGGCACATTATCCTAAGGACTTAGTCAGTGCCCTGTCATTACTGAGGATTCCTAAATGTTCTGAGCTTTTATTCCAAGGGCCAGTGTTGCACTTAAAAACTCAGTTTTAACATTTCATGGGTTTGGTTCATGTAGTGGATTTCGGAATTGAATCAGGTTCCTGAGTGTTGCAGCTCTTTAAACCTTTGTTGAATCTTGACAATACCTTGACTAGAATTACCTCACCTCTGTAATTCTACGCCCCCTTGCTGCATGCACTGTAAGCTAATTTGTAGCATCAACTACCTGTATTCACCTCCAGATGATCTACTTTATATATTTCAGTGTTCAGCATACTACCTTGCACCTAACAGGCACTCAGTGAATTACTTTGTCAATTCAATCAGAATCTTTAGGGTGAATTAGTTGGCTGTAGTTATCTCTCATTTTATGAAACACCTATAATCTTTTTTTAAAAAAACTTTCTGAAGTATTTCTATAAAACATCACTTTTCTAAATTGAAAAACTCAAGTGTTTTTCTGAGATAAAATCTAAGATTGATTTTGTTCAAAACTTCCAGACACATCAACTCACACTCTGCCTCAGTTTCAAAACTTGTGGAATTGACAATGCTCTCATCTTCCAGAAGCTTTGCAAAAATTTTTCTCTCTTCTTCTGAAATGTTATTCTATTTAGAGTAAGAAGATTGGAGTAATAACTTGTAAAGATTGCTCCATATTACAGTATTCCCATGTTTGATAATCATTTCATGTATGCAACTGTTTTCTTGCCTATGAAATGAGAAACCCCTTACAGAAGAGTTAATGTGCTAAATTCTTCTAGGAAGTCCACACATATCGAGGTAAACTAATTATAACTTATTTTGCTATACTGACATCCTCCACTTAGTTCATTCTAATTAATTTTGCAAACTAAAAAAAAATCTATATTGGAAAATGTGTACTACTCCCAGAATTACCTATGATTTCCTATTATTTAGAATCTAAACCCAGGAAGGAAAAGAGCTTTTAGTTCACTTAATGACACCTGCCAACTGGCCTTATCGCCTGGCAGGCTGTGCTGAGCCAAGTGGTAAAGCTACACTTAGATTTGGCAAGAAAATCACCATAATAAATTAAAAATATCTATCAAGAAAGACAAACCCATAGAGATACGCATGATTCAGCTTGTGTCCGTCACGATGTGTCCAGGAGACAGTTAGTACAAAGGGATTTTTTATTTCATCATGTAGCATCTGATAATCCTACTTACACATTTTAAAGTCCAAGGCCAGAGTCAAACATAAGTCGCATATTGAATCTTAGGCAAATGAATAATCAAAAAAATTTAATCTGACCCTAAGATGTGACTATTTCATACATCTTTAAAATAGAAGATAAAGCAAGTTTCCTCAATATCAAAATTTAAAAGATTTTAAAAGATAAAATATATTTAGTTTTCTAACTGTCTGAGTTTTCCATGTGTATGTTTTGCTCTTTATTGCCATGAGTTAGCTACATTTAAAAACTTTAGAGTAGTTACAAAGCCAATCTTGTTTCACAATTATAATAACTTTAGCATTAAGAACATTCCAGTCCAGATTCAATTAGGGAAATGAACCATAAGATGATTCATTGAGCCATAGAGAAAGCAGCAGGATTGCATACATGATAGGATCAAAAATGACTGTGAACATTTAAAATATTTTTCTAGCAAATTATTACAATGCATATTGCCATTAATCTTCCTCAAATTATACACACACACACACACACACACACACACCCCACTTCAAGCTCACTTATTCCATTATTCTTGTCACTTTCTGCAGCAGTTCTGGAAATTCTCTTTCACGAATGTCTTTAGTTGTTCTGTCATGGCTGCCTCCTTGTTCTGAATTGATTTGAAACATTTCCCTTTCATGGTCATTTTGATTTTGGGGATGACTCACCGGGGCCAGTGAATAAGATGAATGAGGATACACCATAATGTTTTTATCTGATAGAAACTGCCATAAATATTTAGGAGGATTCAGGACATCCAGCAAACCATGTAAGGACACGTGGAAAAGAGACCTCCAGACCTGCTTCAGAAAGTGGCAAAAATAATGCATGTGTGTTAGTAGTGAGAGGGAATATTTCGAGGGGAGTTAATAGCAATGAGTCTTTTTACTATAATAAAATCTTTTAATTTAATCATTTACTCTAGTTTTTTATCAGACCTTGATTTAATTTCTCACTCTTCCAAATTATGAAATATGTTCAAGATGTAACTGGAGATTATATGCATGTATAGTTAACATATAAATTTTTCAAATTTGAAAATTTTCTCATAACCCCACAAGTAAAAAGAGCATGTTGTTTTGACCACAATAGCTCTATTGGAGGTGAGACGCAATAAACTTTAAAGTACGTAAGCAAGTTTGTTTAATATAACACTAACAAAATAATGAAAAATAATCTATTGTATTTTCATCTGAAGCTGACAAAATAACTTCAGAAGTATCATTTTAGGTATCCTCACAAATCCCTTCAATTTAGATACAGATAAATCTACACCAAAGCTATCATTGCTGCATTGCACTTTTTTTTAAAGACAGGGTCTTGGCATGTAGTTCAGGCTGGCCTTGGTCTCACTGTGTAACCTAGGCTGGCCTGGAACTCACAGTTCTTTTACCTCAGCCTTCCAAGTGCTGAGAGTACAGGTATGTACCACCATGCCTCGGCACATGTTCTCTCAAGATAGAGATAAGGCTGCATTCGCCCCTCCCCCTACACCGCAGACCAGCAACCAGCCCTGGAAGAATCCAGAGGCTCCAGAGGAATTCAGACAAACACATCTTTGGAGGGTGAAGTCATCAGGGAGACCAGCGATGTGGAAGTCTCTGAAGCAGCAGCGAGGAGCCAGCCTTTGGGCTCTGGAGAACCCCCCAGCAAACACCCAGTCCCAGCCCCCATATCCAGAGGCCAAGAGCAGTTCCATACCCAGCACATTTCTGGGATCTAACATGGACACTGTCACAGGACTGTAAGCATCAGAGATATCTTACTACTTTTATTCTCCTTTGTTTATCTAACTGGCTATTGTTCTCCTGTCTGGTTGGAGTCATTATGCCCTTTTTGTATTTTGTGGTTGTTTGTGTTTTTAGGCTTTTTTTTTTTTTCATCTTTTTCTCTGGTCTCTCTTCTTCTTCTTTCTTTCTTTCTTTCTTTCTTTCTTTCTTTCTTTCTTTTTCATTCTCCTCTTTCTTCCTTTTTTCACTGTTTAGGCTGCTTAACTTTCTTTTTTGTTTTCTTCTATTGATGCTCTTTTTCTTCAACTACTTCTTGAATTTAAAATTTCAAGTGAGTAAATAATGTCTCTTCCCTTTCATTTTTTCCCTCCCGTCTCCTTCAGTTTCCCAAAATGCAGGCCATCACCCTTTGACCTCCAGGTTTGGCTCTACTATATTTGACCTTATTCATCACTTTATCCTATTCCCTACCCATCTTAACCCCCCACCCCCAACACAAGGGTAAAATCACTCCACTAAGGGGAAAATCACTACATACATGTACATAGTATATGTTTGATCTTGTAATATAACTTTAGCGTTTGCTCCTTTGATCAAAGGTAGCAGGTTAACAGTTACCAAAATTTGTCAGAAGTTAAGCTGTACTAGAAACCATTGTTATTACTAACTGTACTACTTTAGCCAGGATACCATACATGTTATACTCAGTTTTTCTCTCCTGTATGATAAAACTGTGATTGTATGGGGTCATAATCATCACCACAGCCCTGTAGAAAAAGGTTGGGTGCTGAGTCAAATAGTAACTTTGTATCCATTACAAATAAGAAAGGTAGGTTCCTGGGATTGCTATAAAGAATCACCTACGTCAAGAGGCTATCCCTGAAGAAGAGACATCTCCTAGGGAAGCCTCAATAGTAGTAGATAAAGTTATCAGTCATAAGAATGTGGCATGCATCAACATTGAAAAGAAAAGAAAATTTAAAAAGAAAATAGAAAATGACGAGAAACAAAAGCAAAATGCACCCCCAGACCTCCTGCCTACCCAAGACAAGCCTGGAATTCAATGAGAGAGATGAAATTGGAACTCAAACACTGGAATTTTCTGAAATGATAGCAACAGAAGTGAAAAAACAAGTGGAAAATAGCTATCAAGAAAATAATCTCTCAGGTACAAAAAGAAATCATGCTTAAAATCAAAGATATTAGAGAAGATATAGATAAAAGAATATATGAGCTTAGAAAAATGATGAAAACAAAAAAAAAATGCCCAATACACAAAGAAATGGAATCCATGAAACAGATCCAAAAAGCAATTTAAGAGATTAAAACCTCCATTGAAAGTATCTACAACAGATTGAATGAAGGAGAGAATAGGATTTCAGATTCTGAAGACCAAATTTTAGGTAATAATCATGAAAGGAAACATACCTTACAAATGGAAAGGGACCATGAAAAATCAATCCAACAGTTACAAGATGAAACAAACAAGAATGACATAAGATGGATTGGGTCAATGAGAAAGCTGGAAATAGTGCAAACACCATTAAAAAAATTCTTCACAGAAATAATGGTAGAAAACTTCTCAAGTGTGGATAAAAAATTTCACATACAAATAAATGAAGCACAAAGAATTTTGAACAGGTATGATCAAGATAAAACTACACCAACACATATAATAATCAAGATTCCAGAAATTCAACACAATAACAGACATTAAAAGCTATCAGAAGAAACAGGTCACCTATAAAGGAAAGCCCATCAGAATCACAGGAGACTTCTCAACACAAACCCTCAAGTCAAGACAAGCTTGAGGTGAAGTACTGCAAGTCCTGAAAGAAAGTAAATTCCAACCCAGATTGATGTACCCTTCAAAACTATCTTTCAAAATTAATGAATAAATAAGATATTTCCATAACAAAGAACAACTGAAGAAATTCATGACTACCAGACTAACTCTACAAACAATACTTAAAGGTATTCAAGACAGAAATAAAAATGAGCACAATTTCCAGAACAACAAAAAGAAACCACCAGGCAGGGCAAGCAACCAAACAGAAGGGAAAAGCGGGGAATCGACAGCAGGAAAGTATCATGACATAGATAAGTTAATATGCACAAGTTATAAATGTCACACTAGCAGAATGGCTCAAGAAACAAGATCCAACAATGTTCTATAGACAAGAAACACATTTAACTCAAAAGGAAATTCATATACTGAAAGTAAAATGTTGGGAAATAATCCTCCATAAACAGGAACTCAGAAAAAACAGGTAGCTATTCTGTTTTCAGACAATGTGAACTTCAAACCAAGAATGATCTAAAGAGATAAAAAAAGGGCACTACATACTTGTTAGGGGAAAACTTCAAGAAGAGATAACAATCAAAAATATGTATGCATCAAATATGGGAACACCCAACTGTATAAGTTAATTAGTAATAGACATGAAAAATCAAACAAACAATGGCACAATTGCAATAGGGGATGTTAATATGCCATTAAAACAAAGAGATAGATCAACTAGACAAAAAATCAGCAAAGAAGCATCAAAACTAAACCAAACCTGTGCACAAATGGACTTACTACATGTTTTCAGATTGTTACACGTAGCGTCATCAGAATAAATATTCTTCTCAGCTGCACATGGGTTGTTCTCTAAAATAGACAGTGTACTAGCCCACAAAATGTGCTTCAGTAAATAGAAAGGAACTGAAATTATCCCATACATATTATCTGACCATAGTACAATGAAATTGGAAATTCATGGCAAAAGAAACCACAAAAACTTCATAAACATGTGGAAATTAAATAATACCCTCCTAAACAAACAGTGAGTCACAAATGAAATAAAGGAAGAAATTAAACAACATCTACAACTAAATGAGAATGCAGATGCAATATACCAGAACTCACAGGATGCAATGAAAGCAGTCCTTAGAGGTAAATTCTCACATCAGGAAATCAGAATGAGCACAAATAAACAAACTAAAGTTGCACCTCAAGGTTCTAGAAAAAGAAGAGCAAAATCCCATAGCCCATACAAAGGAGGAAATTATAAAGATCAGAGCAGACATCAATGCAATTGAGAGTAAGAAAACAACACAAAGAATTAATTAATCAGAAAGTTGGCTCTTTGAAAGAATAAATAAAAGTGATAAAACCTTAGTCAACCTTACCAAAGAAAAGAAAGAAAGGACTCAAATTCATGTGTTGAGGAATGAAAAGGGTGAAATCACTAGAGACCTTGTGGAAATGCAGAAGATCATCAATACCTATTTCAAAAATCTTTACTCTCACAGAATGGAAAACACAGAAGAAATGGACAGATTCCTAGACATAAATGAATTACCAAAGCTGACTTAAGAAGATATAAAAATTCTGAATAACCCAGTATCAATTATTGGCATTGAAAATATAACCGGAAACTTACCAACAATGAAAAGTCCCAGATTCTGCTGAATTCACTGCTGGCTTCTTAAAGAAATTTAGAGAAGATTTAATGTCAATACTCCTCAAACTCTTTAATGAAATTGAAAGGGAAGCAGTACTCCATAACTCAGCCCTGGAGGCAATTATTACCCTAATACTAAAACCAGAGAAAGACCTAACCAAAAAGAAAAATTATAAACTTATCTCCCTAATGAACATAAATGCAGAAATCCTCAATAAAATATTAGCAGACAGAATGCAGCAAATCATCAAGAAGATTACACACCAAGACCAAGTGAAATTCATCCCAGAAATGCAGAAGTGATTTAGCATGCACAAATCAATAAGTGTAATACACCATATCAACAGAGCCAAAAACAAAAATCACATGCTCATCTCAATAGATGCAGAACAGTTTTGACAAAGTCCAACACCCATTCATGTTAAAAAAAAAAAAAAACCCTACAGAAACTAGGCATAGATGGTCTTTACCTCATTCTGATTTAAAAAAAAAAAAATCCATGACACACCAACAGTGAACATCATACTAAATGAATAAAAACTGAAAGCTTTCACTCTAAAATCAGGAACAAGACAAAGATGTCCACTATCACCAATTCTATTCAGTACAGTTCTGGACCTATTGGGTATAGTTCTGGAAATATTAGCCAGAACAATTAGACAAGAGAGAGAAATAAAAGGAATAAGGATAGGAAAAGAAGAATTTAAATTATTATTCACAGATGACATGATACTCTACATAGAAGACCCCAAGAATTCCAACAAAAGACTTCTAGATTTAATAAACAAATTTAGTAGCACAGCTGGATGCAAAATTAACACTAAAAAATCAATAGCATTCCGGTACACAAACAACGAACTCACTGAGAGAGAAATTAGGGAAACCACACCCTCTCATAATAGCATCCCAAACTATGAAATACTTAGGAATCAATCTAACAAAGAAAGTAAAAGATCTATACATTGAAATCCACAGTAGTTTGAAAAAGGAGAGGATATCAGAAAATGGAAAGACTTTCCTTCCTCATGTACAGGAAGAACCAACATAGTGAAAATGGCCATACTTCAAAAATGGTTATACATATTTAATGCAATCTCAATCAAAATATCATCAGCATACCTCACAGAACTGGAAAAAACATTCCAAAGATTCATCTGGAACAAAAAGAGACCTAGAATAGCAAAGGTAATCCTGGGCAACAAAGGCAAGGCAGGAGGCATCATAGTCCCTGACTTTAAATTATACTACAAGCTACTGTGATAAAATTAGCATAGTACTGGCAAAAACAAACAAACAAACAAAAGGAAACAGACCTGAGGTTCAGTGGGACAGATTAGAAGATAGCAATACAACTGCAAACACAATCAGCCACCTTATCTTTTGCACATTAAAAGAAATCACCAACAGAGTGAAAAGACAACCCACAGAATGAGAAAAAATTTTAGCCAAATGTTCCTCCCTTTTTACTCTTGTTGCTTTTGCTGTGTTCTGCCACCACGCTACAATATTATGTAGGGCTTTTGATTTTAACTTTTCGGTGTAAAATTATTTAACTCTCATCTGTTAACATCCTGTAAGTATTCAACTACTAGAACATCCGTGGTTATTCAGAAATAATCGTTCTACTTTGCATCTCAAAGTGCTTGACATTCAGATAAAATTATAATATTAAGCTCACTGATCCCATCACAATGTAATGTCATTAACCTTCTCTTCTGGATGCTCAATACCTGAACTTTGGAGACCAAAAACTAGAAAGACAGCCAATATTTTGGCCCCAGCCCTCCAAGGTCAGTGAGGACCCAGGACAAGAGAGAACTTTTTTAGTGACATCCTACAACTCTGATGAGTTATATACACTCCTGACCAAGGAGATTGTGGGACCACTGAGGAAAGAAATAAAAGGTGTATAGTGTGCCTAAGGAGAGTCACCAGGAGAGAAAAGTCTCCCAAACTTTCACAGAAAGCAACTTGGTCAAGCAATGGCCCTGATTCATCCAGATGGCTGACACTGACAGATGAACTGAGAGGTGCTATGAACGGTTCAAAGTTAAATCTGGAGGAGAATAACTGACCTTGACGGATGGCAAAAAAAATTAATTTTAATTAATACAGTTACATTTAACTTGGTTTTGAACATCCAGCAGGAAAGTATAACCACAAGAAAGAAGGTCTTCTACAGAGTCCTCTAAATGCAGCTCCTCCAAAAACTGACCACCCATCACTTGCAACTACAAAAACAGTAAAGGGAGAGATGTAGGAGCTGCTGCAGCAGGAGATGGATCACACATGAGGGGCTGGAGCAAAGCCAGCCCCGAAAACACAGAGCCCAAGGCAAGCCAAGTGGACAAACCGTTTCAGCCTCAGGAGTACATAGTGCCTGAGGCAAGCCAGGTGAACCAGCCCTGAGAACACAGGGTGTGAAAGACAAGATAGTTGTTGGGCAGAGGGGTTTCACCTGACATCTGAACCTGCCGTGTGTATGAATAAATGAGATGCAGTCATGGGCGGTTCTTTATCCCTACCCAGAGAGAAGGGTTCACCTGATCTCAGCTTTCTGCGTTTTCACTCTTACCTTCATTTCTTCATGGTCCTTGCCTGGGAGTTTCTCGAGAGCTGCACTGGACATAGCAGGTGATTATTAATGTTAAATAAGATTAAAAACTCTCTAAGATGGAGGTCTCATTCATTAGGTTCTGGTACCTATATTTGATATATTTTCCAATTCATTATGTGTATGTTTTTATTCCTTCACAAAATTAAGATTTTTGAACTATATATTTTAAAGCCCAAGTTTCTATTACTGTTCTCTGTGAACTTCATCTATGTTAAATAGTATTCAGTTTCTGTTTTCGTCCTCTGCTACTGTATAGTAAAATTAATTGATTTGTACCATTAGAAAAGTTTGCTATGATTGAACAGATGAAAAAAAAAGAGCTTGAACAGCACATTGTCCCCTTTGACTCAGCCTGAGGTAGGGAATTCATTGCAATTATATTCAAATACTTGGAAAATCTGACTGTTAGTAGGCATCATACTTTTTTTCATTCTGTGAGTCAACCCACAAAATTTCTAGGGTTTAACATCTGACAAAAACATTAACAGTGTTTTCTCCAACCTCCCAGTAGATAATCGTAGTGTCTTCTTTTCAGAAAGAATGTGAGTGTGCATAAACAGAGCCAGTTGAGTATAAGTCTATCACCATACAGTTATTCCCTTTCCATTTTCTTTCAACTCTTCTCATTACTTCTGATTTCTTTGAGGAAGGAGGCTGCATTTAGGCACAAATAACTCTAACCTTGCTAAGTTTTCATTTTAAAAAAATGAAGAGCAAACTTTAAGTGCTGAAGCTTTAGGAAAACAATGGTACACAGAACAAATATAATAGAGCTGCTTTATTTTTATTATAATTATTTTTATAAATAGCATCTGTATATAATGATTTGGTTTTTTATTCAAGCTTCTAAAAAAGTTACATAGTCATAGTAAATTAGTTGCAGGACAGCATAAAGTTCATCAGAAAAATTAAGTATACAGGAGAATACATGTAACATTTTAAAAGCATGGATGTTATTACTATGACTATAAAAATTTGTCTAGAATTGTCTATCCTAGGTGTTGTTCCACATGTTATCTGCAGAAAGCTTAGAGAATAAAAGTAAAATCTTGCAGTGGACTCAAATAGTAAATACCCCAAATTTAAAGATCCAATTTAAAAGTAGACATTTGAAATGAATATATACTTCTCAGATGAAGAAATATAAAACAGTCAACAAATATATGAAAAAATGTTCAACACTGATTGTCATTCAAAAATGCAAGTTAACACAACACTGAAGCCAGGTGTGGTGGCGCATGCCTTTAATCCCAGCACTCAGGAAGCTGAGGTAGGAGGAGCGTTGTGAGTTTGAGGCTGCCTTGGGCTACAACGTGATCACAAGACTGGCCTGAGCTACAGAGTGCGACCCTGCCTCAAAAAATCAGCCAGGAGTTTGGCTCAGCAGCTTACGCGCCTGTCAGGCAGGCGCAAGGTTGTGAGTTCAATCCCCGGTGCCGCAAAAAAAAAAAAAAAAAAAAAAAACCAACACTGAAATTCCATCTCACTCCAGAAAGAATGGCTACCATCAAGAAATCAACCAATAACAAATGCTAATGAGGCAGCTATACGGGGAGTAGGATCTCTCCTGTGTTTTTAGTGGGGCTGTAAGCTGATACAACCACTATGGAAATCAGTATGGAGAATCCTCAAGAAACTATAAATAGAAAATTCCACTTGATCCAGCTATTCCCCTTCTAGGTGCAAAATCTTCCCCAAAAAGTTTGAGACATCACAAAACAGCGATGTGTACATATCTGTACTTGCAGCAGCAAAATTTGAATTAGCTAAATTTTGGAAACAGTTTATATGTCCGTCAAAAGATGAATGAATTAAAAATGCAGTATTTGTACACAATGCCATAAAAAAAGGATAACCTTGAGTCATTTGTAGGAAAATGGAAGCACATTGAGGCCATAATGTTAAATGAAATAACTCAGACAAGGTTAAATATTGCATGGTTTCTCTAATATGAAAAACTCAGTATATATAATGTACAAAATAAAACACAGATTACAGGAAAAGAGAGGAAAGGGGAAAGAAACTCTTATAACCCAGTATGGATAGTGTATCTAAAAGTGTACCTCGACTTAGTATAATTGTTTTACATGTTTTATTTGTTCTTTTGACTATTAGTCTAGTTTTCAATCTGTATGTATAATTAACTTTATAAGGTCTGACAATGTAAATAAATAAATCTGATGTGGAAAAATAAAGGCAGGGTGGAAGGAAGAAAGGAAAAGAAGGGAACTGAAATGTATTTGGTGTAAGTACCAATTCCCTTTAGTGAATGGAGGCAGTATGTGCTGCAAACATGTAACAATAAAAGTTAAAGAAAAATAAATAAAGCTATTTTTTAAAAAAGAAGAAATAGTAAATACACTTTTTAAAATGCAGAATCCTATACTGCTGTCCACATAGGTTTTTTTTTTTTTTTTTTTTTTTTTTTTGCGGCACCGGGGATTGAACTCACAACCTCGCGCCTGCCAGGGAAGGCACTTAAGGCACTGAGCCAAACTCCCGGCCCTGGTTTTTTTTGAGGCAGGGTCGCACTATGTAGCTCAGGCCGGCCTTACGCTTGCGTTGTAGCCCAAGCCGGCCTCGAACTCACAACGCTCCGCCTACCTCAGCCTCCCGAGTGCTGGGAGTTTTCACTACTTTTTTCTTTATAGTTGCATGTCTTTATTTCAAACTTCCACTAAATTTAGACCATCAGTAAATAAATTACAAAAGATGCTCTAACTCACTCTAAATCTCCCATATTAGTTACATCATTTGTGTAGATAGATGATTTTCTACATATATATATATGTAAGTTCATAGAGAGATAAATTAGAAAAAGATAAATTTTAGAGACTAATAAGCTCCTTGCAAATACAGATCTTTCATTATACTTACAAAATATCTGAGTATGATTATAATTGAAAGGTGCCAATTGATTCCAATTATATTTACAATTCAGAAGTAAATAAATCAAAGCCTGTCCATCCATTGCATCTTATTAAATTTGATATAAGACGTTGCAAACAGAGTTCAGTTGAAAAAGTACTCACGAATCTAGTCTTGAATTCATGTCATATCATTTAGAAGCTAGAAGGAACTTAAGAGGTATACGGGGCAAGCCAACTACTTAATTCAAGAAAATTTAAGTCTCTAAGTAAGATCACAGATCTAAGTGGTGAAAGTCCCTAAAATAATCTAAAACTTTTGAACTACCAAAGAACATAATTTCCAGTACAAACTGCTTTTCACAGTAAGATTATGCAATAAACATCTACTAAAGATTTGATGTATATGTGCCCATCTTTCCTCATAATTAGATGAAATCTACCTACAAGCTGATTCAAGTTCAGGGTAATAGTAGTATGTTACTATTAGCCCTGTGAAGAGAATATTCAGTGGACTTTTTGAGTTGTTTTAGCAGTACAAAACCATATAAAATATCAGTGAGTCAAACTTTGTGATACAAGCCCCTTACCTTGAGAAAAGTTAGTATGATTCCCCCCTATGCTATCTATATACATCTTCCAAAAGGTCCACCAATATCCTAAACACTATGCCAATTCAGGATGTCAATGTTTCTAAAATTTCAAGTAGGTAAAATAGTGTATTTGTATGGTATACTTACTTCTAGAGTCAGCAAAATTGTGGTAGCTTTTCACCACCATCACTCAACAACCTATCAGACATTGTTCCAATTTGCCTTTCTGAGCACATTTTATGATGTATAACTTCTGGAACTAATGCATTCATAATGATGATGTCAATATTTGTGTAAGAGAGATTTAGATGTGATGTAGAAACAGTGGCTTCTTACAAATCTTTTTAATTGTATATGTGGATAACCAAGTTATGTGTTCTTGAACTAGAAAAAAATGAAACACAGATTTTGGAAAGTTTTTTAAAACATTAATGTGACAACTTGGAAAAATAGTAAATCTAAGAGAGAAAACAAAATTATAGAACAATTTAGAGATATTTTTCTCTTTCTACTTTAAAAAAATTCTAATTAATATTAAGATTATTTTATGTGGATAAAGTGAAAGGAAAAATTAAGGTAATAGTGTAGCTATATTAGAACATCGACTGCAGCCTCAATTATGTTCCTGTTTATTTAAATAATTGCCTCAAATCTTTTATATTTGTAGAATGCACTTAATAAAATGTGTCTATATTTTCAGATGATATAAAACAATTTGATTTCCCTCATGATTATATATGCAAATATCTATAACAGAATGCTACTAATATCTTCTGCTATTTTCAAAGAATCTGTTAGTATAGTAAAAGAATTATGCATCATTACCAAGTAGAAATTATCCCAGGAATACAAAGGTGGATCAACATACAAAAAAGAGTGATAAATATAATTGACAGAATGAGGGGGCAAAATACATGGTCATCTCACCTTGGGTGGAAAAATCATTTGTAGAAATCTAAATCCTAAGGCTGGAGAATGTAGCACAGTAGTAGAGCACTTGCTTGGTATATCTGCATACTTGAGTCCCTCGTTCAATCTTCAGCACCAAAAAGAAAAAGAAAAAAATAACTGACTCTCTTCCATGATAAAAGCACACAATCACATAATAAAGTAGAATCAAAGAGAATTTCTTCAACATGACAAAGAGCATTTATAAAAATCCCACCACTGTATTCTTAGCTATTGGTCAAATACTGAAATCTTTCCCCTTAAAGTTAGTAACAAGATAAAGGTGCTGCTTTTACCATTGCTATTCAGCATCTTACTGGAAATTCTAGTTATGGCAATTAGACAAGAAAAAGAAATAAGATACATCAACTTAGAAAGGAAAAATAAAGTTGTCTGTATTCACAGAAGATTTAATACTGTGTAAAAAAATTAAAGAATACACAAAAAATCTGTTAAAGTTAGTATGCAAATTTAGGAAAGTTGCAGTATACAAGGTCAGCACACATAAACCAGTTATATTTCTATAAACTAGCAAAGAAAAATTTAAAAATGAGATTAAGAGATTTACAGTATCTTAAAAAAGCAAAAACAGAAATAAGTTTAACCAAGGAGATATAATATTACACTGAGAACTATAAAACTTTGTAGAAATTAAAAAATAAAAAGAACCTGTAGTCATGGATTGGAAGATTTAATGTTAAGATGGAAATATTTCCAAAGTGATTTACCATTTCAGTGCAATTCCTATCAAAACACTAATGGTCTTTTTTTGCAGAAATAAAAAGCTGATGCTAAAGTTGATATGAAATTGCAAAATATATCTGAATATATCAAAATGAAATTGTAAAAGCAGAACAAAATAGCCGGATTTATACACTCTAATTTATAGTCAATTGATTTTTGAGAAAGATACAGAGGCCTTTCAGTGGGGAAAGAATGTACCTTCAGCACTATTGCTATAACTGAATGAAAGTATGATTTTGGATCTTGCATCACACCATATACAACACTTACTCAGAATGCATCAAAGACCTATGAATAAGAAGTAAAACTCTAAAACATGTAAAAGATAATATAGGACAAAATATTGATGACCTTAGATTTGACAATAAATTTTTAGATATGATACAAACTATATAAACAATGAAACAGTGGATAATAGAACTATACGCAATTAAAAATTTGCATGTAAAATGATAGCATCAGGAAAGTAAAAAAACAATGAACAGAACAAAAGAAAATATTTGCACATCATATATCTGATAAGGGTCCACCGTCTGCCATATAGATACATATATATAAATATAGATATATAGATATATAGAAATATATACTACTTATGGACCATATATATTTACTATATACTGTATGTATTTACTATACATATTTACACACACACATATATTTCAACAACAAAATTTTAAAAATGGAGAAAGGACTTGAATAGATATTTATCCAAATATATATAGATAGTCCATTAACACAATAAAAACTATTCAAATTTAATAAACTTCAGCACCCTGCAAATAAAAACTATGATGAGACATCACTTCATACCTACTACAACAGCCACATTAATACTGAAAAAAAATGAAAATCAGTGTTGATTAGAATACTGAAAATTTTTGATCTTTATACATTTCTGGTATACAAAATGATGCCACTGACCATACACTGGGGTCATGCTCTGGGTAGCCCCATGCTCCAAAGGCTCTGAACTCCTCACAGCCAGATGCAAGTTCCAGGTGGTACCACACACCAGGGTATGCTCTGCCTAGCTACACAGATTCTGGTGGCTCTGAACTCCACCAGGCAGGTGCAAGGCCCAAGTGCCACACCACAGGAGTGCATCTCTGCTAGCCACTTCGGTTGTGGAGGTTCTGAACTCCCCCCAGTCAGGTTCTAGGCCTTGGTGACACACTCTGGGGATGTGCTCCTGCTAGCTGCAGGGAGGATAAAAGCTCTGCCCAGCCCAGTGTCCCAGAGCAACCCAAGAAAGTACAACAGGGGAACACACAGCAGCCATACAGGCCACAGAGTGCAAGGATCTGAGGCCATAGTTTGGGGATAGCCATGGGGATATTGAAGGATTAAAGCTCTACCCAGTGCAGCACTCCAGTGCAATCCATCAAGAGGCTGCCTGGCCAGCCACACAAGCCCAAGGAAAAATGACAAAATGAAAGATCAAGATGTAGCCTCAGTCCCCCAGCCCACTGAGAACAAACCCAAGAGACACTGAAATGGAAGACACTGAAAATCACACAACTGAACTTTCTGAAATGATAGCAACTGAAGAAACAACTCCATGAAGCTATAGAGGAAATCAGATCAGAAATAATCTCTCAGGTAAACAATGAAATGAGAAACATGATGAAAGAAATGCTGTGTGTCGCTAAAGAAGATCAAGAAAAAAAAGAAGAACATAAGAAATTGATGGAAACTTTCAATGAATAAAATAAGACACAATTAGAATACATGAAACAGATTCAAACGGATATTCAGAAAATTAAAAATTCCATGGAAAGTTGGCAAAACCACTTGAATGGAGCTAAAGAGAGTCTCAGACCTTGAAGACAGCATGGAGGCTTAGGATCACAAAAGGAAAGATCTCTTAAAAATAACAAGGAATCAGGAAGCAATTCAACAGCTGCAAGATGATGCAAAGAGAAAGATTGAGAAGATTGATAGGTGCCCATGAAAAAGCAGGGGTCAATAGGAATGACCTAAGACTATTTGCAGAAATAATAGCAGAAAATTTTGCAAACATGGGAAGAGAATCTAATATAAAGATAAGTGAGGGATACAGAACCCCAGTTAACCATAACCAAAATAAATCTTCACCCAGACATATAATTTGAATATCAGAAATTAGCCTCAAGAACAGAATACTAAAAGCTGTCAGAGAAAAGAAACAGATAGCCTGTGAAGGAAAGCCTATCACAATTGTGGCAGACCTCTCAACACAAAACTTCAAGTCAAGAAGAGCTTGGAGTGAAGGATTTCAAATCCTGAAAGAAAACAACTTTCAACCCAGATTGAGGTATCCTGCAAAACTATCTTTAAAAATTGTTGGAGAACTAAGGTACTTCCATGAAAAAGAACTGAAGAAATTTATGGCCACCAAACCAATACTACAAAGAGTACTGAAAGACACTCTAGAAAGAGACAAAGATAACTGCAATCCCAAGAAAAACAATAAAAGGAAACCACTAAGCAAGCCAAACAATTAAACGAAAAAGTCAAAAAGCAACAACAGAAAGATAACATGACAGGGATGAGTCAGTACATATCAATTATATCAATCAATGTAAATGGTCTTAACTCACCAATAAAAAAAAACAGACTGGCAGAATTGGTTAAGAAACAAAATCCAACAATATACTGTGTACAAGAAACACATTTAACTCAAAAGGAAATCCATAGACTAAAAATCAAAGGATGAAAAACAATACACCATGCAACAGGAACCCAGAAAAAAAGCAGGGGTAGCTATTTTGTTTGCAGACAATGTGAACTTCAAACCAAGCATGATCAAGAGAAATAAAGAAGGTCACTACATACTTGGTAGGGGAAAATTTGAAGAGAAAGAGATTATGATGGTAAATTTATATGCACCAAATATGGGAGCACCCAACTACGTAAGACAAATCTTAATAGACATGAAAAATCAAATAAACAATAATATAGTTATAACAGGGACTTAAACACCTCATTGTCACAAAGAGACAGGTCAACCAAACAAAAAATCAGCAAAAAAATAACAGAACTGAATCAAACTTTTGAACAAATGAACCTAGTAGATGTGTACCAAGCATTCCACCCAACATCAGAATACAGATTCTTCTCAGCTGCACATGGGTCATTCTCTAAAATAGATCATATACTGGTCCACAAAACATGCTTAAGAAAATGCAAAGGAACTGAAACAATTCCACACATATTATCTGACCATAATGCAATAAAATTGGAAATTAATCACAAAAAACCCCAAAAGAACCCCATAAACACATAGAAATTGAATAACACTCTCCTAAACAATTAATGGGTCACACAGCAAATTAAAGAAGAAATTGAACAACATCTACAATCAAACAAAAATGCAAATACAAATTACTGGAACCTGTGGGATACAATGAAAGCAGTCCTCAAAGGGAAATTTATAGCACTAACCTCTCATATCAGAAAAATGGAAAGAACACATATAAGCAACCTAATGCTACACCTCAAACTTCTAGAAAAAGAAGAGAAGCCAAGCCCAAAGTCCAAAGAAAGGAGGAAATTGTAAAGATCAGAGCAGAAGTTAATGCAATTGAAACTAAGAAAACAATACAAAGAATTAAAGAGTTGGTTCTCTGAAAGAATAAATAAAATTGGTAAAACACTAACCAACCTTATCAAAAAGAGGAAAGAAAAACTCAAGTCTATGCAATAAGAAATGAAAAGAGTGAAATCACTACAGACCCTGTGGAAATATAGAAGATCATCATTACCTACTTTGAAAACCTTTACTCCCATAGGTTCAGTAACACAGAAGAAACGGACAGATTCTTAGAAATGTATAAATTACCAAAGCTGAACCAAGAAGGTGTAAAGCTGCTGAATAACCCAATTTCAGCTAACAAAATTGAAAATGTAATTAGAACTTTATCAACAAAGAAAAGCCCAGGTCTTGATGGATTCACTGCTGAATTCTACAAGAAATTTAGGGAAGACTTCATGCCAACACTCCTCAAACTCTTCAGTGAAATAGAAAGGGAAGTAAGTCTCCCTAACTCATTCCTGGAAGCAAGTATTATCCTAATACCAAAACCAGAGAAAGACCCAACCAAAAAAAGAAATTACAGGCCAATCTCCCCAATGAACATAGATACAGTAATCCTCAATAAAATACTGACAAATAGGATGCAACAAGTTATCCAGATTATACACCATAATCAAGTGGGATTCATCCCAGGAATGCAGGGATGGTTCAACATACGCAAATCAGTAAATGTGATACACCTTATCAACAGAACCAAGGACAAGAATCACATGATCATCTCAAAAAATGCAGAAAAAGCTTTGACAAAATGTAACACCCATTCCTGGTAAAAACCCTACAGAAAATTGGAATAGATGGTCTCTACCTCAACCTGATAAAAGCCATATATCATAAACAAACAGCCAACGTCTTTCTAAATGGAGAAAGACTAAAAACTTTCAACCTAAAATCAGGAACAAGACAAGGATGTCCATTATCACCACTCCTATTCAATATAGTTCTGGAAATATTAGCCAGAGCAATTAGGCAAGAGAAAGAAATAAAAGGAATAAGGATAGGAAAGGAAGAAGTAAAATTATCACTCTTTGCAGATGATATGATATTCTACATAGAAGACCCCCAAAAATCCATCGAAAGACTTCTAGATATAATAACCAGATACAGTCATGTTGCTGGATACAAGGTCAACACTCAAAAATCAATAGCATTCTTGTATAAACAACAAACACACTGAGAGAGAAATAAGGGAAACCACGCCCTTCACTATAGCATCCAAAAAATTGAAATACTTAGGAATCAATCTAACAAAGGAAGTAAAAGTTCTATACAGTGAAAATTACATTACTCTGAAAAAGGAAATCGAAGAGGGTTTCAGAAAATGGAAATATATTCCCTATTCATGGACTGAAAGAACAAACATCATGAAAATGGCCATTTTCCCAAAATCGTTATACAGATTCAATGCAATCCCAATCAAAATACTACTTGCATACCTCACAGAGCTAGAGAAATCATTCCTGAAACTCATCTGGAACCAGAAGAGACCTAGAATAGCCGGGCGTGGTGGCGCACGCCTTTAATCCCAGCACTTGGGAGGCTGAGGTAGGCGGAGCGTTGTGGGTTCAAGGCCGGCTTGGGCTACAACACGAGTGCAAGACTGGCCTGAGCTACATAGTGCGACCCTGCCTCAAAAAAAACCAGGGCCGGGAGTTTGCCTCAGTGCCTTAAGCGCCTGCCCTGGCAGGCGCGAGGTTGTGAGTTCAATCCCCGGTGCCGCAAAAAAAAAAAAAAAGAAGAGACCTAGAATAGCAAAGGCAATTCTGGGCCACAAAGGTAAGGTAAGGCAGGAAGCATCATAATCCCCGACTTGAAACTGTATTAAAAAGCTACTGTGATAAAATCAGCATGGTACTGGAATAAAAACAGACCTGAAGATCAATGAAATAGATTAAAAGATACAGCCACAACTACAAACACACTTAGCCACCTCATCTTTGACAAAGGGGCCAAACATGTACATTGGAAGAAAGATAGCCTCTTTAACAAATGGTGCTGGAAAAACTGGCTTTCTATATGCCATAAACTAAAACTAGATCCATGCACTAAAATAAAGTCAAAATGGATCAAAGATCTGAATATTAAAACAGAGACACTAAATTTGGTGGAAGACAAAGTAGGTAAAAATCTTGATGACTTCCCAGAATCAACAAATGGGATCTCATCTTATTAAAAAGTTTTTGCATGTCAAAGGAAATCTCCAACAGAGTGAAAAGAAAACCCACGAAGTGGGAAAATATCTTAGCCAGGTGTCCCTTAGACAAAGGACTTCTATCTAAAACATATAAAAATTTTTTAAAAATCAGGCCCCTCAAATTCAAGGACCCAATCCAAAAATGGGCATCTGAGATGAATACACACTTCTCAGAGGAAGAAATACAAATGGCAAATAAATATATGAAAAAATGTTCAACATCAATGGTCATTGGGGAAATGCAAATTAAAACAACACCGAGACTCCATCTCACTCCAGAAAGAATGGCCAAGATTAAAAAAAAATCAACCAATAACAAATGCTGGATGGGCTGTGGGGAAAAAGGAACTCTTCTTCACTGTTGGTAGGAGTGTAGATTGGTGCAACTAGTGTGGAAATCAGTGTGGAGGTTACTCAAGAAGCTAGGATTAGAGATCCCATTTGACCCAGCTATCCTGCTTCTGGGCATTTTCCCAGAAGAACTGAAAACATCATACCACAGTGATATTTGTGCACTATGTTTATAGCAACCCAATTTAAATAGCCAGATCTTGGAAATAACCGAAGTGCCCATCAATCAAGGAATGGATAAAAAAGATGTGATATTTTTGTACAATGGAGTACTACTCAGCTATCAAGAAAGATTGCACTGAAACATTTATAAGTAAATGGACACGACTTCAGACCATACTCATAAGTGAGATAAATCAAACACACATGTGTAAATACTATATTGTCTCCCTAGTGTAATAAACTGAAACAGTGTATATGATCCAAACTGTACAACAAATACTGTGTAAAGGTAAGAAACTGCTCAAAGAGCAAAAGTAATTGGGAAAGGGGAAAGGAGGAAAGAAGGAAAGGAAAAGGAAAAAGACATAAATCTGCATATATGTATATGTAAGATAGCTAAAATGACTATACTACTAAATGTATTAGTTATTGAAAAGGAATGGTTAATACTCGTATGATTAGATCAATTTTACATGTTTATATCTGTTAATCTAAACAACTGTGTTGAAAGTAATGTTATGCAATATTGCAACCATTGTCAAGTTCCTATCGTCTTGTTTTGTAAACCTATCATGTTACTGTTTTTGATTTGCTACTGTCATTTGTTTGTCTCTTTTGCTTTTTGTCTTTCTTTTCTGTGTCTTTTTTCTCTTAAATAAAATAAAAATAAAAAATTAAAAAACAAAATAAAAAATAAAATAAATGATACCACTATGGAAAATACTTTGGCTTTATCTCCTCCCAACAAAACTAAACAAAATTATATAACCCAGCAATTTCATTCCTATGTTTGTACACAAAAGCAACTGGAAACAGATATTCAAATACTTGTGCACAGATATTCATAACATTACTAACACTAGCCAAAAGATAGAGGAAAAAACAAATTTCCATCAATGGATAAATAAACAAAATGTTATATGCCCATATATTGGAAAATCACTGAATTATAAAAAAGAATGAATTACCAATATATGCTATAATATGGATGAACCTTGAAAACAGTGTGCCATCTGAAAGGAACCAGATGTATAATGTCACGTATTGTGTGATCCCATTGACATGAAATGTCTAAAATAGGTAAATTCATTGTGACAGAAAAGCAGATTAGTGTTACCATATCTACGAAGAAGGTGGAGTAAGAGATGAACTGTATAATGAGCATAAGGACTCTTTGGGGATGATGAAAACATTTTAGAACTAGATAGAAGTAATGGTTGTGAGTGTAATAAATGCCTCTCAGTGTACACATTAAAACAGATAGTATTATGTTACATGACTTATACCACAATTTTTAAACTTGACCATTGAAATCTTTTTTAAAACTTAAATTGCATGTCAATAAATTTTTAAATTCTCAAAATGTCCCACACTCATTTGTCTGAACACTGTCTTGTCGCTATTGTTGGATTTCTTGACAGGATAGGGGTAAAAAACAGCACATCATTGTCAACTTTACATTGTTTATATTCTTATTTTGACTTAACCTTAACTCAACATGCAGTAGTTAATGAATTGACCAAACCCAAAGCAATCATGAGCTTCCGAGGATAGATGCGACCAAGTAGAACCACTAATTTGAGATACACTTCAAAACTCCAATTACCATTTGACTAATTTCTCATCTTATAATTTGGTATGCTTATGTAATAATTCTGAGTGAAAGCAGTGTATTTCACTTTTCTTGGGTTCCCTTATCTCACACTGGAAATAAAATACTTGTTTTAAAAGTCATCTTTTATGAGTAACCTAACTTTCCTCTATTTTGAAAATAAATAATTTTAAACTGAAAATTTTTATCTCAATGGAAAAAAATTGTAATGTATTAAAACTCCTATTCCAAAAAAAAGTTTGAAATAGGAACTGATTTATACTACTTTGTCCTGAATTGGCCAGAATTCTTAGACAATGGAAATGTTTAAGGTTTTTACTTATATCAAATGCAGTACCACAAAGGACAATTATTAACTTAGGTATGTGACCTTTAAAATCAAACTCCTTCAGAAGCTCCAAGACATTTAAGAAATACTGGAAATAGGTTTAATGAAATCAGCACATTTATTTACATACCCATTATCTTAATTCTTCCACACATCATTAAAACACAGACTTAAGTTTTTGAAAAGATGCCTTATTTCAACATAAAACTATTTTTTAAAAAATCATTATGTGCTGTTTTCTTTCAAAAAAAGGAATGTAGGGTAATTTTTTCTGTTTGAATAAATGCTATTGTTTTATTGCCAATTTTTCTTTAAAAATACCCAGTAATGAATCCAACAAACTTATTAGTCTCTTTAATCAGTTAATAACACTGTCAGAACTTGTTTTAAATTCTTATGCAGTATGGGAAAGTTCTTCCATCTTCAGTCATTTTTTTTGAACCTGTAACTACATATCTGACAATTTATTTCCAGAATAGTGCTTCATATTTTACAGTTCATTATATTATGATAGAATTTCCTTAAAACAACAAAAGTTTCTTTAATATCATTTTATGAAATTGATGATAAATTCATACTTCTCAGTATTTTTCCAACTTCTGAATCTGTATGAGTCTATTAAATGGCACATTAAATACTAACTCCACTCAGTCAAAGCAACTTGGAAGTATCTGCATATTATTCCTTTTTTAGTCTTTGCAGAGATGAATCTTCTTCCTATAAACAAATCATTATATAGTTCCTTTAAAAGTTAACAGCAATATTCCACTCATTTATGCCAATCTTATAGATAGTCTAGTAAGTTGTATTGTTTTTGCTTTTAAAAATTTCAGCTTGATTACTTCAAATATCTGGAAATATTTATGTTTTTTAATAATGTATTTGTTATTGTAAGAAACAAAACTAAGGTGTGACCTGAAAATTGACACTAAATAATTAAAAATGTTGGTGTGCAAAACTAGTGCGTAATGGAACCGTTTAACTTAATCATTTATCACTTAAAAAAAGTGTCCACTACTTCAGTTTGTGTACATATATTTTCTGTATTTCCCTGCTTTGATTCACAATCATCTCTCTACCACCCATGGCATAATCATGGTATAAAATGTGTACATATAAGGTTAAACTCTGAGAGTCTTTAAAATATGTTTGATGCCCTTTCTCATTTACTCAAAACAGAAAGTTAGAAAATGAGATTGAAAAATTCATGCTTATTCATTATAATTCACTTAGCCACAAAATACTTAGATGTTGCATACTTACCCTTCAATCAATACTGTATGAAGTGTTTGGGGGAATACACATGGAATGGAAGCTCTGTTTTCTGCGTCTGTATTACAAGCAATATAATCAGTCCCCCTGTATAAAAACAGGGTTGATGTTAATGGTGATGAACCACCATGCTGAAACAAGAAAAATGAGAAATTTAGTTCCTAAATGTAAGTTTTGCGTAGATAATTTGAGCAAGTAGGGCATTAATGGCTAATCATCTCAAATTCCCCTCCTAAAGAAACTGAGGACAATTAAAATAATGAAAATATACTAATATAATCTCAAAAAGACAGAAAATTATCTCACAAATTGATCTCATCTCCAGAAGATATCAACCATTTCTAGCACACACAGACCCCTCCTTTTTTGGTAAGCCATTAACCTTCCATATTGTATAATGCTTAAAATGTTTTACCTTGAATGTTATAAACTAACAGTCCTTCAATGCCAGGTAAATAACATACCATCAATCAACACTAGTGATGAAAGTCAAGTGTGAAAAGGCACTAAGACATGCGGCATTTATAAGAAGCTGAGCCACCATCCATCATTTGTCTTTGACAAATGTAGCAACTAGTAGTAGCCACATCAAATCGAGAGTTAGAAGAATAAAGGAAAGAGAAAGATTTGAAAATAAGCAACATTAAAACCAACAAAATGTTGCACAAAAAGTAGCTTTGATAATACTAGGAAAGGTAATCGTGCTTTGACATTAAAACCAACAAGTCTTTATGCAACAAAGCTTGCTTTTTACTAAGTATTATGAAAGACAAAAGGATATACAATTTGCTAAAGATTAAAGACTCTGTCTCCAAATTTTTAGCTAATCACTTTAGCTAATCACTTACTTTATTTCTAATACAGCTTGTCATTGATTTCCAAAACAATATACTGTTAAAGTTACCAAAGCACTTCCAATCTCTAGCAAACTCTAACAAATCCCTGTAGTATATATTACTATTGAAACCATGGTTAAGTATGTGGTTATTATAGGTAAATATCATATCACAAAGTGCATATTTTAAATAATATGAGAAATGTAATGGTCTGCATTCCAGTTTCATGAGTCATGGATTAGCTTTAAAAGAGCTACAAAAACGCATTATACCTAGAGATTAAAGTGAGCAGCATTAGATTGCCAACATTTCAAGTCACAAATCTGTGATTTTAAAAATGACATTTCAAAGAAATGAAATAGACCATAGCTCCACTTGTATTTATTGTGCTCACTTTTCAAATTCATTGAAAGAAGATGGCTGAAAATTTTCTTGTAATTTCTACTGGAGCAAAAAAAAAGTTGCAGTCAACATTGAATTCTCACGGAGCATATTTCCCATCAAAATGCCTTTGCCGTATTAAATGCAGTCCACTGTAAGCCAAAGTTTAAGATGAACTTAAGAACAGACTCGAAGGAATTCATAGACCAACTCTACTTGTGTGGGGAATATTAACTTAGGACCAGACACCTACAGGACCTAACTGCAAAGATAGGGCACACCACAAAAGCTAACAGAGATGCTTGAACTTGGACCAGGAGCAAAAACAGAACCAGAGAACAGAAGCCAAACTCTTAAACCAAATGGCCTAATGCCAATTAGTCTTTTACCATGTGAAATGGTTCATATATAAACATATTCACAGACAACAACAACAACAAAAAAGGAATTTTTTATCTCAGAGTTGCGTTCAGCATGGAGTAAAGAAAAAGATGTAGAAGAGAATTTGTACAGAAACAGAAATTTCTACCTTTCAAAAAAATTCAAATGGGCTTGAAATTAAAAAAGAAAAGTATACAATGGGCATATCACTGCAATAGAAACAAGTTAGAGACAGAAGAAAATCTCTAAGAAAACAGAAGTTCCACTAACACACAAAATGTAAAGTCTATGATTTTATTCCCATGATGAAAACATGCACTAAGTGGTCATTCAAGGTCAAAGTCAAAGTCTAATTTTAATAGATTGATTTGTGTTAATGCTGTATTCTTTTAAGGTTAAGCGTGACAAAACATTTCAGAGTACTGGTTTTTACTTCAATCAAAACAAAAATATTTTTAATCAAATTATTTCAAAAGATACTCCCAAGTATAATCATTATGATGCTAAAAGACACAAATACGTCAAGTGCTGAGAATTAGGCTCATAACATTCAAGGAAGAAAATCATTTCCATTATCTTTTCAACATTTCTTTAGTGCTCTGTCCTAAATGAAAACATGAGGATATGGGCAGAGTACTTCTTCATGGTTTACTCTGCATAGTCACTGTATTAAAGTACATTTGACATAAACCAGAACTCTGAAACTAACACAAACAGAAGCTCTGCTTTCAGCACTCTTGCCAAAATCTCAGGGAAATCAATAAAATTGATTATTTTGTACCATGATTGCTTTTCCGTATCAAATGGGTCAAGAAGAAGAAAACAGATATAATTACATCTTCTCCTAAGGAGGACAAATATGGAAACCTGAATTTTTTATTTCTGTAAATTCGAGATACAAAAATATTTTTTGTGTAAATCTTACACTCCATTAATGAGCATTGTATTGGAAAAAAAGGTTCAATCAATCAAAAATTGCCAAATGTCCTCAGGGGACAGAATCATTTCAGCACCCGGGAAGTTCTTCGAAGACTGCCACTGCAGACCTTAGCACTCAACACATAGAGGATGGAAACTCAAGTGAAAAGGAGTTGGCAGCACCATGAATGCTCATTTCATGTGATGTTCTGAAACAGTAGACAAAAAAAGAGGAAAGACAGCCTCTTTAATAAATGGTGCTAAAAAAAAAAGGCTTTTTATATGCCAGTGACTTAAATTTGACCCATGTCTATCACCATGCACTAAACTGAAGTCAAAATGGACCAAAGATCTAAATATTAAAATAGAAACACTAAATCTACTGGAAAACAAAGTAGGTAGAAATCTCCAAGATATAAGGGTAGGCAAAGAGTTCATGATTAAAACTCAAACTGCATGGGAAATACTTTAAAGAATCAACAACTGGGATCTCATCTTATTAAAAAGTTTTTGCACATCAAAAGAAATCACCGAGCTGGGCATGGAGGCACACACCTTTAATCCCAGCACTCGGGAGGCTGAGGTAGATGGAGCGTTGTGAGTCTGAGGTCAACTTGGGCTACAACGTGAGGAAGGCCAGCCTGAACTATGTAGTGCGACCTACCTCAACAAAAAGTAGGTCTGGGAGTTTGGCTCAGTGGCTTAAGCACCTGCTTGGCAGGTGTGAAGTTGTGAGTTTGAACCCCAGTACCAAAAAAAAAAAAAAAAAAATCACTGACAGGGGGAAAAAAACCCACAAATTCCGAAATAAGTTTTGCCGATTATCACTCAGAAAAAGGACTTCTGTCTAGAACCAATAAAGAACTGAAAAAAATCAGACCCCCATAAGACACAATCCAAAAATGGGCTTCTGAGATGAATATACACTTCTCAGATGAAGAAATACAGATGGCAAGTAAATACATGAAAAAATGTTCAACATCATTGGTCATTCAAGAAATGCAAATTAAGCTGGGCATGGTGGCGCACGCCTTTAATCCCAGCACTCAAGAGGCTGAGGTAGGTGGAGCGTTGTGAGTTCGAGGCCCGCTTAGGCTACAACGCAAGTGCAAGGCTGGCCTGAGCTACATAGTGCGACCCTGCCTCAAAAAACCAGGGCCGGGAGTTTGGCTCAGTGGCTTAAGCGCCTGCCCTGGCAGGCGTGAGGCTGTGAGTTTGATCCCTGGTGCCGCAAAAAAAAAAAAAAAAAAAAAAAAAAAAAAAAAAAAAAAAAAAAAAAAAAGCAAATTAAAATAATACTGAGACTCCAGAGACTCCATCTCACTTCAGAAAGAATGGCCAACATCAGAAGATCAACCAAGAAGAAATGTCAGAAGGTCTGTGAGGAAAAAGGAACACTTCTCCATTTTTGATGAAAGTGTAGACTGGTACAACCACTGTAGAAATCAGTGTGGAGATTCCTCCAAAAAACAGAATTAGAGGTCCCATTCAATTCAGCTATTCCCCTTCCATGTATTTACCCAGGAGAATTAAAAACATCATACCATAGTGATATATGTGTATCCACTTTTATAGCAGCACAATTTATAATAACCAGATCTTGGAAACAACACAAATTCCCATCGACCAAGCAATGGATAAAAATGATGTGGTCTTTTAGTCAATGGAGTACTACTCAGCTGTAAAGAAAGATAAACTTGAGCCTTTTATAGGTAAATGGATGCAACTTGAGATCATACTCATAAGTGAAATAAACCAGACTTGCATTGTAAACACTGTACTTCTCCCTAGTATAAGAAACTGAAAGAGTAAATAATATCTGAAAGGTACCACAGATAATGTGAAAGGGAAAACTCAAAGGGAAAGGACAACTGGGATGGGAGAAAGGAGAAGAGAAGGAAAGAAAAAGGAAAAACAAATATATATATATACATATATATACACACACAAGAATTAGGATGTGTTACTTACATCTACAACTCCTCATGAGGATTGTAAACATGTACTACTAATTCTATTAGTTCAAGGAAAGAAACAGCTAGTGCCCATATTGTTTGATCGAATTTGCTCGCCTGTATCTGGTAATTTGAGCAACTCTTTTAAAGATTACACTATTTATTATAACAACCATCATTAAATTCCTATCACCTTGTCTTGAAATTGTACATTGCTATTGTTTTGGGGGGTGTTGTTGTTGTTTGTTTGTTTTGTTTGTGTTTTGCTTTGTCTTTTCTTTTTTCTCTTGAAAATAAAAAAAATCATTAAAAAGAGAAAAAAGAAAAAAAGCCAAATTCCTCACTTACAAGGCGCTCCAGTTGCCCTTACCACTGGCTGAGGCTTGGAGGGAGTCACACCGCGCGTAGCCTGCTGCCGAGCGTCTCACTGGAGTGAGAGCCACAGCTCGGAACACAAGGGGTTGTGGTACAGTATAGTGTGCATTCATATGAGATGGGATAGAAACACATGGTGAATGTTTAAACTTGAAAAAACTACAATTAGCAGAAGGGAAAGGGATGTAAAAAGAATTAGGATGTGTTACTTACATCTACAACTCCTCGTGAGGATTGTAATCGTGTACTGCAAGCATGTAGTAATAAAAGTAAAATTGTTTTAAAAATTGTTAGCGTAAAAGACACATTACCATTAGTCCTCCTCAAAATACTTTCCCTTGCTTAAAATACACTTATTCCACCCTTCTTTCCACTTTCTGAAGCAGCTCTCCAAGTCCTCCTTTTGGAGTGTTTTTAGTTGCACATTTGTGTCTGCCTCAATATCCTGCACCCACTTTAAGCATTTGCACGTCTTTGTCATTTTGACTTGGGAGAGGAGTCAGAAGTTACATGGCATCAAAACCAATTTTTATTTGACAGAAATTGCCATAAATGTAAACTATAAATTGCTTTGGAAAGTGCCAAGGATGAAGAAGTAAGTATATCTGAAGCAATATTTTGTGAAGCATTGTGCCTCTTACTGGAGTAATTTTTTATTTTAAATATTTGCTGTGTTTTTAATCACAAAAAATGAAAAGTACACAAAAATCTGTGAAATTTTGCAGGGAGACAATTTGATTTGATCACTGATTATAATAATTTCTCATTACAATTTATATAATTATATCACTTGTAGGAATTTATGTAATTATCACATATAGGAAACCTTTGGAACTAAACATAAAACTATATATCTTTATTTAATGGCAGATAACTTACAAAATTTTATGTATGAAAAATGAAAATACTTCAAAATTACCTTTCCTGTTATAGTAGATTGATACTTTTGAAACTAGCAGTAAGAGCTTTGTTTTCATTCTTGTTGTCTTTTTTTTTTTTTTTTTTTTAACTGCGGATTTAACTCACAACCTCGTGCTTGCCACACAGACGTTTGTGTCGCTGAGCTAAATCCCTGGCTTCTTGTTGTCTTAAACTGAGTCATCTGAAGTCTTCCCCTATACAGTCTTCAATGAATCAAAGACTAGAAAAGCTTTCTTTATGTGAAGTATATCTAACAATATGTACTGAATTAGGAATTGATATGGGAAAATTTTAAATATGTATTGTTCCTTATTTAAAAGTAACAATAACCCAATGCATGTTAACACACATGCTTTCATTTTAAGTGGCTATATTTTTTTAAAAAAAGAAAGAGAAAAGTGGCACTATTTTACATTTTTGCAAGTCTCTTTAATAACTGTCTTATTAGAAGAGTTGAAAATTTGTTTTGGCTAAATTATCTCAGCAGAATCATTTTTTTTTTTAAGACAGGGTTTTGCTATGTAGTCCAGGCTGACCTTGAACTCCCAGCAATCCTCTGGCCTCAGCATCACAAGCTCTGGGATTACTGTAGTACACCACCATGCCTGGCTAACAGAATCATTCTCATGCAAAGGAAAGAGTATTGTAACTGATTTTTCAGATGTTTGTGGATGTTTTTCTTTATTATTACATCAAAACTTGGCAATTAGTTTTAAAAGGACTGTGGAATGTTCAGACATTATCAATGAGTTACTTTGGAGCTCTGCTATATTAAAATTCACTGCTCTGTCTTACAACATGACTTGTTCTTATTTGCTCAGGTATGATCTTGTAGCATCATACATTCCTATGTGGACAATATTCATTCATTGAGATATGAAGGTCTTCCAAATGTTGACACATTCCATTAACCAATACTTAAGTATCATGTTTCAGTATCACCACAGATCTTAGAATGTAGTGCAAAAGTCGACAGAAGCAAGCACAAATTCTCCGAAGTTTTAATTTTTGTGGCAACAAACAATATTAATGGTTTTGTTTGATGTGACAAGCTCACTTCATTTTCATGAAAATGTCTACCAGATATGTAAGTGTGAACAGTTTGTCTGAATAGCACAATTTGTTCTCAAATAGTTGCCTGAAGACTTTCTTAGGGCACCTGTTATATTCAGTAAGCACAAGTGCTTTACCATATTTCCCACTTTTCCCCATAGAAATATTTAAAAAATGTGTACTAAGGGACTCAGATTAATAAAATTAATAATTCTTACTGCTATTCAAGAACATCCTAAAGTGAAATTGTGGTTTTTTGTTTACTTGTATGTTTTTCATTTTTTTCACTTGTGTTAGTGCATGTTTGCCATACATAGTGATTACATTCACTACAGAGAACTGGTATACATACAGAACACATTTCAATTCCCTGCTCCCCCATCCCCATTCCCCCCATTAACCCCCATTTTATTTTTCCAACATCAGATTCATTTATCCCTAAGACCTTATAAAGTTAATTATCATATACACAGATTGAAAATCATATTAATAGGCCACAGAACATAGAAAACGTATAACACAATTGTTAAAACTCATGGATAACAATGTAGAATACATTAATTTACTACTAAGATTTGGCGCTACTATCTTGATCCACACCAAGGTGCTAGGGCTTTTGCCCAACACTGCTTTTGCACTGCTGATATAAAATTACAGTGGAAAGTAAACATCATGTTAGTGTTACCATAAAGTTTTCATTCCTGGATCACCTTAAAGCTACTCAAAAATTCCAGAAGAACTGCAGATCTCACTTTCCAAATCTCTGTGATAGATGGGCAAACCTTCCAGAATGTCCTTCCATGGTTCTCACTGTTCTGATCTACCAGCTTTCTACATAAGACCAATGCTAACAAGGAACTGGACAACAGAGTTGACAAAAATTCAACTTCAGTAACAGTTCTGACTCCATTAAATTCCAGGATCAAGGAAGAGCTGCTTCCCAGTCTTCCATGTTAATCTCAAACATGTTTATAGAGAACTGACTTCAAATGATGGAAACACAGAGGATGAGGCGGGAAGACAGAGACTGAGGAACCAAATATTTGAACAGAATATATTCCAGGGGCGGAGATGTTGAAGTTAGAAGTTACTATGCACAGCATTAAAATTTAATACACCAAATATCTGGTTAAGTAAAAAATCAATTAGATTACTTTTGTGATTACCTCCCATTCTGCTACTCTCTGATTATAAGGACTGGAAACACTGATTGCAGCCTGATTAATATTCGATCTTTTTTAGTCAGAAATATCCATTATAGGCTAAACTTCAAGTACTGCGTAGGAAGTTGGTGAGTATGGAAAAGTCATTTTGCACTCTTGTGGTCAAATATACAATATATTACAGCTATCTCTCTTTACAAGACAGAAAGAGTACTAAGGAAATTTCTTCATATCACATTTAGGAACAATTAATCCCCAGAAGACTATTTGATACTCCAGACATTGTCAATACAATGTTTCAAGAGATTTTCATTAAAATATATATGGAAGGGGGAAATGCTATCTTTTCCTGAATATAGCTTTGCTATATTGAAATAATCAGAGTTGCTATTTGACCCAGTAGGTATTTTGGGTTGATTTCCATGCCAAATCCATCCACTATACAGTATTTCAGCTATCTTCAGTTCATTGGTCACTGGAAAATGTGTGCAGAATCTTTGGTGAATGGCTATTACAGGATTTGTAACATTTATGATGCAGATTAAATTTTAAAGTGATTTCACAGGCAGTGTGTAGAGGAGAATTACCATGAAGCTAAATAAAAAGACTCGTAAATCTATAATCAATAAATTCTGTTTAAATGAAATTGAAGAACAAAAAAGCATAATAATAAATGTAATAATTCATTCCATATTTGCACAGAGAAAATATTTTAACCAACAAAGAAATGCATTTTTCACATTCAGTTATGAACTGAAGTTTTAAGATTTAGGGATTATGTTTTCTGTTATTAAAGAAACTCTGGTCATCTAAACAACAATTTATTAAATAATTCAAAGAGAAAATTTCCTTAACAAATGATAGTAAGAAGCGCTAAATCTGATATCCTTAGAATTCTTGTTTTTTTGACTAGGAGATCCAGGGGGAACTGATCTTAAGAGTTTGTTTTTGTTTTTTTAAACCCGCCAACTTCTCTACTTTTTTCTGGGACAGTAAAGTGTTAATTTTCAATCATTTCAAATAAAAATTAGATTTTTCTTGAGCAGTTATCCATTTTAGAAAAATAATGAAACTAGAATAGTTTGTTTTCTTATTTATTTCTTCATTTCCATTTGCAAAAGTAAATGAAGTCTAGGTGTTTCATTTGTTTCACAATATAAGTTAAGATTGAAATTAATTAACAACTCAATGAAAATACATATGCTCAGCTTAATAAACACGAACATTTAATATAACAAGCAAAGTTTCACTTTATATTTGAGAATATTAACAGTATTTTAGGTTAGCTACAAACTGGCTAACTTGAATCTTTCGATATTGTGAGTCTCAGGGTTCTTGCTGTGGAAATAATTCTTTACCCCACAGAACATTTCTTCAACTATTCTCTAAGGGTCTCGCATTGAAATTGATTCAAGAAGGACTATCACAAGTCTGTAGATGGCTGATCACCACAGTCTCTGGAGTAGTCTTCAAAAGAAGACTTACACATAGTTTCTGAAAGGTTATTTTCCCCAAAGAGTGAAACCAATCTTACTGGTTCTGTGTGAATACAATTTAAAGAAAAAAACTTCCACTGAGTTAACCATAATATTGCTAAAATAAATGGATCAGCAGTTAAAGAAATAGAAATCCCTTTTGTGAGGGATATGAATAGTTTTTATTATATTTCTTGACTCTGTATAGCTTGATAGTGTTGATAAAATAGTATTTTTTTTCTGCTAGATCAATATTTCATTGGCTTTTCCCTTGTCATAAGAAGAAAATGCAGAAAAATATGCTTACCAACTTCTGTTTTTCCACGTTATCAAAATATAATAAATGACATCATTTCAAAAATTACCAAACTATTTGCCATCTCAATATTCAATTGGTTTTGATCAACTAAGCTTGAATAATTGACTTGATAGTTTAAATTATTAATTAAATAACATTAATAATTACAAAAAGAAATGTCACTCAATCCCAGAGGATTTCCATGCCATGGAACTCATTTTTTAGCCTTTCACCATTATACAATCCAAAGGGCTTCCTCTAAACACGTAATTATTCCCATTCTGAGGTCTACTGAAGTAAAATCTCAAAAACAAAAGATGAATATATGGTCCATTCACCACTGTTTCATAGCTGACAGTATGTATTCATTCACGGCAACTAAGAGAAATGATATAAATACTAATATTTTAAAGGACATAGCCAGGCGTGGTGGCGCACATCTTTAATCCCAGCACTCGAGAGGCTGAGGTAGGAGGAGCGTTGTGGGTTCAAGGCCGGCTTGGGCTACAACGCGAGTGCAAGGCTGGCCTGAGCTACATAGTGCGACCCTGCCTCAAAAAACCAGGGCCAGCAGTTTGGTTCAGTGACTTAAGTACCTGTCTGATAGGTGCGAGGTTGTGAGTTCAACCCCCGGTGCCACAAAAAAAAAAAAAAAAAAAAATGCAAAGGACATTATCAGAATGAGGTAAGCCCTAATTTTGCAATATAATTAAGATAGAATAACATTTAATAAATAAAAATCAGTATCTCGACAAAATTAAAAGAGAAAGAAAAAAGATCATTAATAAATGGTCACTGAAAAATGAACAAGTGACCCAGAACACATCTTCATGTTAAAATCAAAAGAATAAGTCCTCCTTCTTTATGATGTGTTCAGAGCAACATGAAAAAAATATAACCAATTTTTATCTGGCAGAAAAATCTAGACAGTCTCATGTCTATTCTTTGTGAATCTTAAAAATGTATCACATAATTTAAAATAACAATATCTATCCTGGTATTCTTGACTGTTACTTGCTTTATGTATTTGGCCATTCGTTTTTCTTTCCTAAGCTAGTTCATTCACATCCATGTACATTTTAGTTTTATATATTTTTGAAGAAATTGTTTCTCAATTATATTAAAAATTCCTATAGTAGTGTTGTCAGAATAATAGAACAAATTATTAAATAGTATCTTTTAGGAATGTATTATTTTTTATTACCAGTTATGGCTACTTCAAGGTATGTGTAAAAGATACTGTGCTCCTACATTTGAAGTTAAGGAAATAGTCATATATACTTTTTTAATAATACCATGCAGACACCAATTGGTGCTAAAGTGATGAATGATGAGTTTTTTCACTATATGTGTAGTTTTCTTCCTGTTTTATAATGTAAGTCTATTTATTTTATTTTATTTTATTTTATTTTATTTTTTGGTACCAGGGATCGAACTCATGACCTTGCGCTTGCCAGGCAGGCATTTATGACACTGAGCTAAATCTCTGGCCCTTATTTGTTCTCATACTATCAGGTTCATTTTTCACATGAAAGGTCATGAAACATATTTGCGTATATGCATGTGAAACACAAACACAACATATAATGTATATTCTATTATTAATATATTCATAAGAACAGAATAAGGAATAAAGTATAAATATTAAAACAGAAAACATTTTATCACTTGCAAATATTATTTCATTATTTGCCTAGATACACAATCCAAGAAAATATAATTTTCTAAAAAGATACAAGAGTTTGTCAAAGTGACTAGATTCTATATCATCAGGTCAATATCAATAGTTTCTCAACAATCTATTATTAATAAGAAAATGTAATGGAGAAAATCTTACCAAAGCAGCAAAAAATAGATGTGAAAAACAATCTTAGTAGAAAATAGAATTAATAGAAGGCTACAAATTTCTTCCATAAATCTAAAAAGTGATGAGAAATAAAAATGATAAAAATACTTCGGCTGAGAAAATTTATTGTTGTATGAAATTCAGTTCTCCCTTTAAATTCAAAACTTCTCTGTAATCTTAAACTTCAAATGGGAAATTTCTAAGCAGACTGACAAATTATTATTAAGTTTATCTGTATAAGAAAAACAAATACAGTGGAAATGTTGAAAATAAGCACAACAAGTAATGATATGGCCAATATAAAGTTCTGAGAATTGAGAATTAACCAATAGACAAATAGATTAGTAGCCATTGATGGAGAACCAACAAAAAATCCAGACATATGTGTGGATTTAGATTACAAAAAAGATGGAAAATAAGTGGAGAAAAGTATGTATTAAATTATAACTATCGAAAAGTGGTTGTCGTTCTGAACTTGCAGACAGACCCGGGATCTGGGCGGCGTCACTCTGGGGTTCTCTGCCTAGCTCCCCGGGACAGCGAGGCCTTGGCCCCCCACCCAGTTAAAGCAGAGGCTCCACCCACATGCCCCGGGAGGCCACCCTCCCTTGCTGCACACAGGGCCCAGCTTGACCGGGTCCCATGATTCAGCGCAATCCAAGAAATGGCGTGACCCTCAGGGGAAGGCCCGATCAGCCTCGCAGGACACAGGGCCACATAGGTTCTAGAAGAAAACGACAAAACGAAAGACCAAGAGGCAGTCTCTGTCCCCCAGCCCACAAAGAACAAACCCAGGAGACACTGAAATGGAAGACAGTGGGAGTAACACAAAGGGACTTTCTGAAATGATAGAAAATGCAATAAAGAAACAGCTTGATGAAGCTATAGAGAAATTCAAATCAGAAATATTCTCTCAGCTAAAAAATGAAGTGAGAATCATTATTAAAGAAATGTGTGTATCTAAAGAAGAGCAAGATAAAAAAATAGAAGAACTTAAGAAAATGATCCAAACTTTGAATGAACAATATAAAACACAAACAGAATGCATGAAACAGATGCAAAGAGAAATGCAGAAAATGAAAAACTCCATGGAAAGTTTGAAAAACCGCTTAAACGAAGCTGAAGATAGAATCTCAGATCTTGAAGACAGCATGGGAGATCATGGCCATGAAAGAAAAGATCTCCTAAAAATAGTAAGGAACCAAGAAACAACAATTCCACAGCTGCAAGACGATGCCAAGAGAAATAACATAAGATTAATAGGCATAAATGAAAAAGCAGGGGTCAATACTAATGACCTGCGAAGACTATTCACAGAAATAATAGCAGAAAACTTTCCAAACATGGGAAGAGAATCTGAAATACCAGAAACTGAGGCATACAGAACCACAATTAACCACAACCAAAATAAATCCTCACCCAGACATACAATAATAAAGGTATCAGAAATAGAGCACAAGAACAAAATACTAAAATCTGTCAGAGAAAAGAAACAGATCACCTACGAAGGAAAGCCTATCAGAATCATGGCAGACTTCTCAACACAAACCTTTAAGTTAAGAAGAGCTTGGAGTGAAGTATTTCAAACCCTGAAAGAATACAACTTTCAACCCAGATTGATGTACCCTGTAAAACTATCCTTAAAAATTGATGGAGAAATAAGATACTTTCATGACAAAGAAGAACTGAAGAAATTTATGGCCACCAAACCAACACTACAGAGAGTACTGAAAGACACTCTAGAAAGAGACAAAGATAGCCACAATCTTAAGAAAAACAACAAAAGGAAACCACTAAGCAGGGCAAGTAATTAAACAGAAAATGTAGAAAATCAACAACAGAAAGATATCATGGCAGGGATGAGCTGGTAGGTATCAGTTGTATCAATCAATGTAAATGGTCTCAACTCACCAATAAAAAGAAACAGACTAGCAGAGTGGGCTAAGAAACAAAATCCAACAATATGCTGTGTACAAGAAACACATTTCACTCAAAAGGAAATTCACACACTAAAAATCAAAGGCTGGAAAATAATATTCCATGCAACAGGAACCCAGAAAAAAGCAGGGGTAGCTATTATGTTCGCAGACGATGCAAACTTCAAACTGAAAATGATCAAAAGAGATAAAGGTCACTACATACTTGTTAGGGGAAAACTTCAAGGGGAAGAGATTACAATCATAAATATATATGCATTGAATATGGGAGCACCCAACTATGTAAGACAATTCTTAATAGACATGAAAAACCAAAGAAACAATAATACAGTTATAGCAGGGGACCTTAACACCCCATTGTCACAGAGAGATAGATCAACCAAACAAAGAATCAGCAAAGAAATAGCAGAACTGAATCAAGCTTGTGAACAAATGGACCTAGTAGATGTATACCGAGTATTCCACCCATCAACACCAGAATACACATTCTTCTCAGCTGCACGTGGGTCATTCTCTAAAATAGGCCATATACTGGTCCACAAAGCAAGCTTAAGTAAATACAAATGAACTGAAATAATTCCATGTACATTATCTGACCAGAGCGCAGTAAAACTGGAAATGAATGACAAAAAAAAAACCTACAATAACTGCATAAACACATGGAAATTAAATAATACTCTCCTAAATAACCAATGGGTCACAGAAGAAGTTAAAGAAGAAATTAAACAATATCTACAATTGAATGAAAATGCAAATACAAATTACAGGAACCTGTGGAATACAATGAAAGCAGTCCTCAGAGGGAAATTTATAGCACTAAACTCTCATATCAGAAAAATGGAAAGAACACACATAAACAACCTAATGCTGCACCTCAAACTTGTAGAAGAATAAGAGCAAGTCAAGTCCAAAGCCCAAAGAAGGTAGGAAATTATTAAGATTAGAGCAGAAATTAATGCAATTGAAACTAAGAAAACAATACAAAGAATTAATGAATCAAAGAGTTGGTTCTTTGAAAGAATAAATAAAATTGATAAACCTCTAGCCAACCTTATCAAAAAGAGGAAAGAAAAAACTCAGATTCATGCAATAAGAAATGAAAAGAGTGAAATCACTACAGACCCAGTGGAAATACAGTAGATCATCAACACCTATTTCGAAAACCTTTACTCACATAGATTCGATAACACAGAAGAAATGGACAGATTCCTAGAAACCTATGAATTACCAAAGCTGAATCAAGAAGACGTAAAGGTACTGAATAACCCAATTTCAGCTAATGAAATTGAAAATGTAATTAAGACCCTACCAACAAAGAAAAGCCCTGGCCCTGATGGATTCACTGCTGAATTCTATAATAAATTTAGGGAAGACTTAATGCCAACACTCCGCAAACTCTTCAACGAAATCAAAAGGGAAGCAAGTCTCCCTAACTCATTCCTGGAAATAATAATTACCCTAATACCAAAACCAGAGAAAGACCCAACCAAAAAAGAAAATTACAGGCCAATCTCCCTAATGAACATAGACACAAAAATCCTCAATAAAATTCTAGCAAATAGAATATAGCAAGTTATCAGAAAGATTATACACCACGATCAAGTGGGATTCATCCCAGGAATGCAGGGATGGTTCAACATACGCAAATCAATACATGTAATACACCATATCAACAGGGCCAAGAACAAGAACCACATGATCATCTCAATTGATGCAGAAAAAGCTTTCAACAAAATCCAACACCCATTCATGATAAAAACGCTACAGAAAATCAGAATAGATGGTCTCTACCTCAACCTGATAAAAGCCATATATCATAAACCAACAGCCTACATCTTACTAAATGGAGAAAAACTGAAAACTTTCAACCTAAATTCAGGAACAAGACAAGGATGTCCATTATCACCACTCCTATTCAATATAGTTCTGGAAATATTAGCCAGAGCAATTAGACAAGAGAAAGAAATAAAAGGAATAAGGATAGGAAAGGAAGAAGTGAAATTATCATTATTTGCAGATGATATGATACTCTACATAGAAGACCCCCAAAAATCCATTAGAAGACTTTTAGAAGTAATAACTAAATTTAGCATTGTAGCTGGATACAAGGTGAACACTCAAAAATCAATAGCATTCCTGCACACAAACAACAAAGTCACTGAGAGAGAAATAAGGGAAACCACACCCTTCAGTATAACATCCAAAAAAATGAAACACTTAGGAATCAATCTAACAAAGGAAGTAAAAGATCTATACAGTGAAAATTACATTACTCTAAAGAAGGAAATAGAAGAAGATTTCAGAAAATGGAAAGATATTCCCTGTTCATGGATAGGAAGAACAAATATCATGAAAATGGCCATTCTCCTAAAATGATTATACAGATTCAATGCAATCCCAATCAAAATACCACCTGCCTACCTCACAGAGCTAGAGAAAGCATTCCCGAAATTCATCTGGAACCAGAAAAGACCTAGAATAGCAAAGGCAATTCTGGGCAACAAAGGGAAGGCAGGAGGCATCACAATCCCTGATTTGAAACTATACCACAAAGCTACTGTGATAAAATCAGCATGGTACTGGAATCAAAGTAGACCTGAAGATCAATGGAATAGATTAGAAGATACAGTCACAACTACAAACACACTCAGCCACCTCATCTTTGACAAAGGGGCCAAATATGTCCATTGGAAGAAAGACAGCCTCTTTAACAAATGGTGATGGAGAAACTGGCTTTCTATATGTGGTAAACTAAAACTAGATCCATGCCTATCACCATGCACTAAAATAAAGTCAAAATGGATCAAAGATCTGAATATAAAAACAGAGACACTAAACTTACTAGAAGACAGAGTAGGTAAAAATCTTGATGACATAGGAGTAGGCAGAGAGTTCATGAACAAAAATCAGATTGCACAGGAAACACTCCCCAGAATCAACATCTGGGATCTCATCCTACTAAAAAGTTTTTGCATGTCAAAGGAAATCTCCAACAGAGTGAAAAGAAAACCCATGAACTGGGAAAACATCTTAGCCAATTGTCCATCAGACAAAGGACTTCTACCTAAAACATATAAAGAATTAAAAGAAATCAGGTCCCTAATATTCAAGGACCCAATCCAAAAATGGGCATCTGAGATGAATACACACTTCTCAGAGAAAGAAATACAAATGGCAAATAAATATATGAAAAAATGTTCAACATCAATGGTCATTGGGGAAATGCAAATTAAAACAATGCTGAGATTCCATCTCACCCCAGAAAGAATGGCCAAGATTAAAAAATCAACCAACAGCAAATGCTGGAGGGGCTGTGGGGGAAAAGGAACTCTTCTCCACTGTTGGTGGGAGTGTAGACTGGTGCAGCCACTGTGGAAGTCGGTGTGGAGATTCCTCAAAAAGCTAAGATTAGAGATTCCATTCAACCCAGCTATCCCACTTCTGGGCATTTTCCCAGAAGAATTGAAAACATCATACCACAGTGATATCTGTGCACCTATGCAGCCCAATTTGTAATAGCCAGATCTTGGAAGCAACCCAAGTGCCCATCAATCAAAGAATGGATAAAAAAGATGTGGTATTTTTATACAATGGAGTACTACTCAGCTATTAAGAAAGGTTGCATTGAGACTTTTGTAAGTAAATGGTCACGACTTGAGACCATACTCGTAAGTGAGATAAATCAAACCCACATGTGTAAATACCGTGTTGTCTCCCTAGTGTAAGAAATGGAAAAGTATATATGATCCAAAGTCTATAATAGATACTACATGGGGGTAGAGAACAGCTCAAGAGCAAAAGTAACTTGGAAGGGAAAAGGTGGAAAGAGAAAATGGAAGAGGAAAAGATATAAACCTGTATATATGTATATGTAAGAAAACTAGAATGAACACACTGTTGAATCTATTCGTTATTGAGAAAGAACAATTAATACTCATATGATTGGATTAATTTTGCATGTCTATATCTGTTAATGTAAGTAACCATTTTGAGGATAACGATACACAATATTGCAACCATTGTCAAGTTTCTATCATCCGATTTTGTAAACCTGCATTGTTACTGTTGTGTATTTACTCTAGTCGTTTGTTTGTCTCTTTTTCTTGTTGTCTTTGTTTTATATGTCTTTTTTCTGTTTTTTCTTCACTTAAATAAATAAATAAATAAATAAATTATAACTATCTTTTGAAAAACAAAAAATATTGCTAACTTACATAATACTCTTATAAAGTAACAAGCAACACCTAGAAATCATGACAACAATAAAAATATTGTTAAATTGTGTCCAAAAAGATTATCCATTGACAAATGGGTAAAGAAAATTTGATGCATGAATAATACAATGAAATATTAAATCTTAGAAAAAGAATAAAAATGTGCTGTGTGTGAAAATATGAATTAACCCAGAGGACATTGTGCTAGGTTAAATCAAGCAGTTATCAAAGGACAAATATTGAATGATTCAGCTTACATATGGTATCTAAAATAGTTGAGACATTGAAACAGAGATTACAATAGCTATTGGCAGAGTCTGGAGGTGGGAAAATTAGGGAACTATTGTTCAGTGGATGTAGAGCTTTAGTTATATCAAATCAATGCATTCTAGAGATATCCTCTGCAACATGATGCCTATACTTAACAATACTGTTTGTGAACTTCAAAACTTATCAGAAATATTTCATATTAAAAACAAGGATAAGTAGGGACACAGGGAACCTTTGAAGGTGATGGGTATATCTATTTCCTTGATCATGGAGATGGCATCGCAAGTTATTTTTATATGTCTAAATTCATCAAATTATACATATTGAATAGCTATAGTTCTTTTGCATACCAATTACAACTTAATAAAGCCATTTAAAACTTAATTCACATGAAAAATTATACCATTCAAAAATGTTAAATTAGAAAGCAACAGATCAGAAACTTTGGAATGTATGTAACAGAAAATATATAAATACCCAAAATTAAAATACATCTGTAAAAAATATAACTAAGATAATAAAGAAGCAAAACAATGGAAAAAGATTACAAACATACAAATGCATTTCATGCAAAAAGAAGCAAACACTATCATCAACACACTAGAAATGATTAACCTTCCTAGTAGTCAGAAATGCAAGGGAAAAGCGTAAGATATAGTTAGATTATTTTTCACCTTGAAGCTTGGCAAAATTTCAAGATTTATAATATCTAGTGATGCTGAGAATTACAGAACAAGAATTTTTATAATAGCACTCAGCTCAAATAGTATTGGCAACATTGGTTTTAAAAGTTAATTTAAAAATATCTATCAAAATAAAAATATGCCTTCCCTTTATCTCAATAATTCCATTTCTAGAAATTTATCTTACATAAAAACTTATATGGGTGCCCAGATAAGGTCTACACAAGACTGAGACAGTCAGTGAAGCACTGTTCATAATATTAAAAACTGGGAACAACCTAATTTATCCATTTGTAATGAGAAATTTTAATGAATTGTGGGTATTTCTACACAGTCAAATACTATAGTCATCACTGAATGTCCTAACACAGAAAGATTTCTAAGATTTTCTGCAGTTTTTTAAAAGTTACCATGTAAACAATACCTGAAATAGAACTTTGATTTACATATGTCTTTGTTCATATCTGCACATCTGTGTGCACACATGTATTAATTTCTTCCAACATTTACTTGGGGCAAAGTAGAGACAGAACCACAAATAAAACAAGCATATCATCCACTCTGCCTTATGAGCTTACAATGCAGACAGCAAGAGGATTGATAAGGCAGATCATGCAAATAATTAAAACAAATATGATTATTCTGCAGTTTTATGAAGAATACAAATGACATATTCTGATTAAAAATTCCATGGGGTTATGCTGGTTAGTTTGACCAGTAAAATCCTCTTTGTGATGAGGTGATGCTTGATTGAAAACAGGCATCAAAAGACCAGTTATTCAGAGACCTAGGGGTCTGGGATGAAAACTGAGGTGACTGTGAGACAAACAGTTGGAGCAGAATCCAGCAAAGAAAAATAGAAGAGTTATAAGCAAGAAAACTTGTAAGGACTGGAATATCACACAGCAAAGTATGACGCATTTTTTTCTGGAGGAGAGCATGAACACACAGGGATGAGGATATGGAGGTCAGCAGGACTTTTCCATTTTACCTTTTTCCCTATGCTTTCATTTGAATATTTTACTAAGAGATGTATTCATATGTTAATTATGCTATCAAAATAATACTAATGACAGTCATAATAATACTGCATAATATTAGATGAAAGAAAAGCAGAATGTATGTACATGTGCCTCAAGTTTCTAGCCCAGTAGCCTAAGGTAATTTTATTATTTCATCTGACTTTCCATTAGTGTAAAGAAAAAGAGTGGTTTTAACTTTCAGTGCTGTTTTGAGGGCCAACAAGTGTTTTTGTTTGTTTGTTTGTTTGTTTGTTTTATTTCAATTAGCAGTGGTATGGTTTCCACACATAAAATACCTGTTAGGAGTAAAACAGAAGCATGACTGAACTAGGACTGTTTAGTTAGTATTCCAATCTTGTTCTTTTTGTTTTCAGAGTGGCACAGTATCTCTAGAGTCTACTCTACAGTGTCCTACATTTGTTCAAAGGGATAATTGTAGAGCTAGAAATTTAAATTAGTGCTGAAATAGTGCAAGGATAGACAATAAAACTATGGAACTATAAATGATTTTAGAGATGCTCCCAAACCTTCTTCTAGAGACGAGAAACTGAGTCTCAACGGAATGAAGTAACTTGCGTGAAGTCCCATAGCTAGCTATAGAAAATCCACAAATAAAAACAGATGTTTCAAGTCAATATTGTATCTCATTTCTGATTCACAAATCTATGTCTCCACTTCAAATACAACTTCGGATCCAGACAATCAAGATGGAGAACACAATATTTCAAGTGAAGTAATGACAGATTGTGATTTTATACAACCTATTGAACATGTATTAAAAGTTCTGAGAGTGCAACTCTTTAAGTTCTGAGGGTGATGCCATCAGTAGTACAGGTACCACTCTTGCAGAGTCAAAATTCTGAGCTCAGATAAGTGTTCTTAACAAACTATTAGAATTTATTTGTTCTCCATCCAAAACCATGACCAAACGTGGAGCAGGAGAGAGGATGAATTCAATGAGTTTGCATTCAGTTACCCTGATGTGATTGCAGCAGAAAGAAGAATGTGATGGATGGAGAAACCCCAAGAGGCCAGATTGCCAAAGAAATGGTGTTGGGGAAGGGGGCAGATGATGGGAAAATAGGGAGAGAGAAGAGATGCCAAGCAGAAAGTCCTGAGAACCTCAGTGAATGTGGACATTGTATGCCATAAACATTAACTAAGATTAATAATACCAACAAGAATGAGAAGGGGAAAGGAAAACTAGAGAAGGAAGGATAGAGGAGAAGGGAAGGGAACTTCAAAAAGCAACAAGCTGTATTATGTATATGCACCAACTCCCAAAGACGATTGTAAAATATATGTACTTCAAACATTTACTAATAAAATTATATATATATATATATATATATGAAATAAAAAGAAATAGTTGACAAGCTGAGAGTGTGGTGGTGCATGTCTGTAATCCCAGCACTCGGGAGGCTGAAGCCAGAAGATCATTAGAAGTTTAAGAACAGCCTGGGCTACAAAGTGAGTTCAAGAACAGCCTGAACTGAATAATGAGACCCTGTCTCAAAAAAACTAGGACTAGGGATTTAGCTCAGTGGTGTAAATGCCTGCCTGGTGGGCAAGAGGTTGTGAGTTTGATCCCTGGTACAAAAAATATATAGTCGACAATGAGGCACAATTTCCTTGAACACGTCCCTTGGAAATCAAGGACAAGATGAAGCTTATCCATCTGCCTTTGGTTGGATGGCTTCACAGCAGTCTGCATTGTCTTTGCAAGGCTGTGTATATGACATATATTAAAGGAACTGCTAATGGGACCATTGCAGCAAGTAAGTATTTACACACTTGAACTAACTCAAAAGCTGAAATAAGAATATCATTTCTTCTAGTTTCCTTTAGCTGTGCTATCAAAGCTGTCAGAAAGATGGTTAGCAAATACACAAATATAAGACAGAAATATATTCTGCTTGGGCCACATATTTGATCATTCATTCATTCATTCATTCTCCATCCAAAAAAGAAATATTGTCAATCATGTGGCATGTGTTGTACCAGCACTGGGAACATAGGGCAAATGCAGTATGTGCCCTCATGTGGCTTATGTATGGTCTAGTAGGGGGAGGGGAGACAGAAAATCAAACAGGCAACAATATATGTGTGCAAAACATTAACCACAAGGAAGTAAATTGTAGTTTACAGTAGGGGAACATAGAGAAAGGGAGCCTAACTCGCTGTTGTTGTTGTTGTTGTTGTTGGTGGTGGTGGTGGTGGTGCTTGAGGATGGAGCAGATAAAGACAGAGTTAAAAGGGAAGAGCTCTAGGGAAGGCAATGGTAACAAAAACCTTTCAAACAAAATAGAGAATGAATACCAAAAAAAACTGGACACTAGAATAATAATGTCATGGTCAGAAACAACAATATTGCTAGAAAATACTAACATTTAAAATTTTTCTAAATCAGGGATAAATCCTCTAACTGAACTTTGTATGCAATACCAAAAGTTATAATCCTTTTTGCTCAGAAAGTATATTTAAAGTAAGTTTTTATATTCTTGCTTCCAAAAATAGAGTCATTTTAGAGCAGCCAGAAAAAGTGTCTACTCAAGCTCCAGCAAAGCATCATAAGCACAGGGGTTCTGCGTGTGCGGGTGTGTGTGTGTAAATTCAGAACTAATTCTACACTGTTCAGGAGAACTCCACATTCCATCGTCAACGAGATTCATACCAAACTCAACTGACAAAATTGCAGCCAAGATTACTAGATCATTCAAAAATGACGAATATCCAAATAATAAATGCTTATAAAATGTCTGTCAGATATAGGAAAGTACAAGATTAATCCTTTCCAAGGATTTTCAGGGTACCACAAATCAGACACAGAATCCTGAAACTGAGTCACAAATAGCAACAGATTTTGAGTAGCCAAAACATTAGACTGAGCTAAGTAACATATTTACCTGTCTTCTACATCATCCAGCTATCTTCAGAATGAAGTTTTCTATGTAATTCATTACTTCCATGCTGATTGATCAATGGGTAATCAATGGTTGACTATACTGTAGATATGTGCAAGCAAAGGGAACAAAGAGGGCAAGGGCAACCCAATTCTTTCCCTCTGAACTTAAAAATTAGTGGGGAAAACAGAAAATAAATAAATTCTTTGTATGGTCAGTGCAGTAAAAGAGAATTATAGGGACATATATCCACAGGACTTAATGGTCATTTGGGAAATGAAAGAATTTTTGTTTTATTTGAAAATACTAAAATGTTTGCAAACATTAAAATGTTTAATAATGTTAACACAGTAATGATCATACCAAAGTTAGTTCATTGTGTGCAATTCTTGGAAATTAGCTGCTCTCAATTTTCTTCTAAATTTCATCATCTTACATTAAAATGCTCAAGGATGAAAATTTTGTTTTCTCTCTTTTCGTTTCTCCTTTCAAGAGTTCAAGTGTGAAAATACTTGTTATGCCATTTTGACCACCCAATTTTTATATCTCTCCTTCACTGGTGAGAGTTCAGATCTAACACATGAATCTTCCAGGTCATCTGTCTTGGTTCTAAGAACCAATTCATAGTTTTCTATCTTCACGGTGCCTAATATTTGTGGATTTGCTTTCCCCATGAATAATGCAAACTTGGTACAGCATACCCTGTGTTAAGAATTCCTGTAACTCTCCAACACAAACAGCTATTCCCAGATGACAATTACAACAGTAAAGTCATTAACCAGAATACCATGTGAACTCAATTAAATGAGGCAATAGGAACTAAAAGAAGTAAATCAAAATTAACAAAAAGGAAGGGAAAATGTTTAGAGGAAATAAAACTAAAGGCAGGAGCAATTCACCAAAGACACAGAACTAAATAAATAACCATGCAAAGGTGTAGTATAAGGTAATCACAGGTTTCTAAATTGATTGATTGTACATTTTAAAAAACAGGGCCTAAATGTCCAATCATCCCTTTTTCATAAAATATTCAAAGATATGGGAATAAATTGGAAACCATTTGGAGCATGAAAAGTACTAAGTTTTGTACATATTTCATCACTTTAAATTTTGTTTTAACTTAACTGCTAGTTCAGGTAGTCAAATACTGATGTTCCCACCTTTGAATATGGAGCAAGTGAGCAAAGAAGTTGAGTCAGAAAAACATTCCATTCCAAAATAAGTGGTTATAGTTTTCTCTTTCAGGGCAATAGAACTAAAGGTGGTGATGAGAACTCATGCCTCCTGCAGTATCTAGAAGCAGCACTGGTCCCACCATTGTATGATCAGAAAAATATCCCTGTCAGACTCTCCCAGATGAAAGTTTGGCTCTAGTCAGCTGTCACACTTCCCACAGTGCATGCCCATATTTGTTGTCTGACTATCCAGCTCTGCTGGCAATTCTGCGAATTACCCAAGATCTTTCCAGTAAAGTCCCTTTTTGTTTAAATCAGCCAGAGTTGGTTTCTATTGCTAGCCGCAAAGTACACTGAGTAAAATGGAGATTTATTGGAGTCTCAGACCATTAGTGTACTATTTCCTGGAAGGTGCTGCGTGGTACCCTAAATTTATAATATACAGGGGCTTTTTTTTCTTAAAGAAGAAAAGTGAGAAGTAAAAAAATAGACTCATTACACTACAGCTCAGTCTCATTCTAACACCTGATCTTGAGTTGTCCTAGAAATTCCATTTAATAATAACCCTGGAAAAATCCTCTAAGTAAAACACTGTAACAAAAGAGGGCTCTTTTCAAGTTATTCCATATTTGGTTGTGCTTGAAGTTTATTAGAATCATATGCAATTCAGCCTAGATTTACTGGATCTTCCATAAATGATCCAACGCCAAAGGAATGGGGCAATTCAATACAATAAAATGCAACAGCAGGATTCAGTAAATATATTAAAATTAAACTCACAGTGCTAGTGATCTTAGTTCCCCAATCAAGATACAAACTGTCAGACTGCTTTTTTAAAAAAGCTAAATCTAACCATGTTTTCCCTTCAAGAGACTCAGCTCATCCAAAAGGAAACACATAGACTGAAAGTAAAAGAATGAAAAATGGTACTCCTTGCAACTGGAGCCTGAAAGAAAGAAGTAGCTATTTTATTTCCAGAAACATCAAACTTCAAGTTAAAACTGATCATAAGAGATAAGGATAGCCCAACATACTGATAAAGAGTACAAATCAATAGGAACAGATAACAATTGTAAATTTAATATATGCCAAATGTTGGCATATTCACATTTATAAAACAAAAAAATCCTAGACATAAAAGAGCAAATAGATACCAACACAATCAGGACAGGGAACTTTAATATCCCACTTTCACAAGGAGACAGGTGAATTAGACAAAACATCAAAAAATAAACATCACAGTTAAACCACACCACTGAAAATAGGATCCAGCAGATATCTACAATGTTTCGTCATGACAGCAGAGTACAGTCTTCTCAGCACTACACAGAGCTTCTCTGAAGTGGACCCTATCATAGCCATAAAACATGCTTAAATAAATGCAAAAGTATTAGAATAATCCACATAGATACTATCAGATCATAGTGGAATGAAGTTAGAAATCCACGGCCAAGAAACCACAACAAAACACAAATACTTATACATTAAATAACTTGATATTGAATAATCAGTGGATGACAGAAGAAATCACAATGCTCTGAGAATCAAATGACAATGGAAACACAACATATCAAAATTTACGGGACAAAAAGAAAGCAGTTTCTAAACTGAAAGTTCATAGCTATGAATGTACACAATAAAACAATAAAGCAATCCCCAATAAATAATTTAACATTTGTGTTAGTTACTTTTCTCTTGTTGCTGAGACAAAATATCCAACAACCAAAGTTAAAGGTAGAAAGGTTTATTTAGCTCACAGTCTGTAGAGGTTTTAGATTCAAGGCAGGGTAGGTAGGCAAAGGAAAAACTGTTTATAGTGCCAGAAGATGAAAAAGCAAGCAAGGGAAGGGAAAGACAAATCTCTTTCTGTCCCTTATATTGTATCCATTCTACCATGATTAGGGTGGTGCCAATCCAATCAGTGGACTGATCCAATAAGTCACCTGCCCTTAATCCCAGAACTGTTAATCCCAGCATTGCATCAACAGTCAATCACACACTTTAGATTCAGCCACCTCTGAAAAATCCCTGTGACTGCATGAGGTTTTGGGGAGACATCTAGACCCAAGCCATAGCAATGATGTATCTTACGGTCTAGTAAAACAAGACCACTATAAATCTGAAAAGCATAGAAGGGAAGAAATTGCAAAGGTCAGAATGGAAATTAATGAAAATGAGGGAGAAAAAAAGCTTCAAGGGATCAATGAATCAGGGTCAGTTCCTTAAAATGGTAAGTAAATATGACAAACCATCAATAACAAACAAGAAATACACCACTGAATTCTCCCGAAATTTCAGGGAAGATCTAATGCCAATACTGCTCAAACTTTTCCACGAAATTAAAATGGAAGGAGTACTGCCAAATCATTCCTGGAAGCTAATACTAACCTGGAACCAAAACGAGATAAGGACTTAAAAAGAAAGAAAACTACAGGCCACTCTCTGTAATAAACATAGGTGCAAACAGATTTTGCAAACATATTTTACAAACATTTTTGTCAGCTATTCCTCAAAGGACTAAAATCTAGAATATATAAAGAACTCAAAAGATTGGGCACACCAAAATAAAAGATCCAATTAAAATATGGGCAATCAAAATGAATAAACATTTCTCAGAAGAAGTACATCTGGCCAATAAATATATGAAAAAATGTTCAGCATCACTACCCATAATGCAAATTAAATTTACAATTTGAACCCAGAAAGAATGGCTATCATCAAAAAATCTGATAATAACAAATGTTGGAGAAGATACAGGGAGAAAGTAACACATCGATTATTTTTCTGGGAATCTGAACTAGTAAAACCACTAGAGAAATCTGTGTGATGATTTCTCAAAAAACTAAAAATCGAAATTTCATTTGACAAAGTTTTCCCACTTCTAGGTATCTTTCCAAAAGAGTTAAGTAATCATAGTACAAGGACACACACATGCCCATATTTATAGCAGCATAATTTGTAACAGCTAGATCTTGGAAATGACATATATGTCCATCAGCAAATAAAGGGATAAAGAAAATGTGACATTTATACACAGTGGAGTACTACTCTTCTATAAAAAACATAAATTGGAGACATTCATGGACATGTAGATGCAACTTGAGGACATGTTAACTGAAGTCAGGCACAAGCTTAAATATTGCACAATTCACTTATATGAGAAATATATGCATATATAAATAAAGGGCAAAATAGAAGATAGAGAAATAAGGAGGAAAAGGCTTTAAAATTTTCCCAAATTCTCTATTCTATTGTTTCAAAAGTATTTCAGTGTGTATGTTTATTTATTTCATTTATAGTATTAGTTTCTTTTATTCATTGAAAACAAAAGTTGTGTGATTATTTGTTTGCTTCTTTGTAAGAGAGAGTCTTTTTTTCTATGGCTTATATGCTGAGTAACATTTTAGTCACTCTTTTTTTTAAAGAAAAAGAAATAAAAATGATTATATAAAATTTCCAAACAAAATAATGGAAGGTTAACAAGTTAAATATTACATGTTGTTAACTTCAAAGGAGTTACTCAGATTACACGGTATGGGCATTAAAAATGATCAGTGCAAGCACAAACCAGTCTTTTTGATGAGTTAACAGATTAGTAGAATAACTCTTTACTAATATAATTTATATATACAGTATTTTCCTTTCTTGCCCTTCTCCTTTGTCCCATTCCAATTGTTATTTCCCTATGAGCAGTTTCTTGCCCTTTCACTTTCACAGTATCTATTGTACATTTTGGATCTTATTTACTCCTTCAGTTTTTTGAATAAGGGAGACAATACAATGTGCACACATGTGAGTCTAATTTAATTCACCTAAGAATATGGTCTGAAGTTGCATTCATTTAGCAATGAAAGCCTCAAGCATCAGTATTTATATCTGAGTAGTACTCCATTCTATAAAATACAGTATCTTTTTTATCTGTCACTTGGTTGATGGGAATTTGGGTTGTTTCCAAGACTTAGCTATAACAAATTGTGCTGCTATAAACATGGGTGCACATATACCACTGTGGTATGATGTTTTCAATTCTTCTGGAAAAATGACCAGAAGAGGGATAGCTGGGTCCAATGGGAGCTCCAAACCGAGTGTTTTGAGGAATCTCCACACTGATTTCCACAGCGGTTGTGTCAGTCTTCACTCCCAACAGTGGGAAAGGATTCTTTTTTCCCCATATGCCTGCCAGCATTTTTTATTGGTTGATTTCTTGATGACAGCCATTCTTTCTGGAGTGAGATGGAATCTCAGTGTTCTTTTCATTTGCATTTCTCTAATGACCAGTGATATTGAACTTTTTTTTCATATATTTATTTTACATTTGTACTTTTTCATCTGAGAAGTGTGTATTCATCTCAGACACCCATTTTTGGATTGGGTCTTTGAATTTTGGGAGCTTGATTTTTTCAATTCTTTATTAGTTGTAGATATAAGTCCTTTGTTTGAGGGTAGTTTGTTAAAATTTTTTCCCTATTTATGGGTGTCCCTGTCACTCTGTTGTTGACTTCCTTTGATGTGCAAAACCTTTTTAATACGATGAGATCCCAGTTGTTGATTCTTTGAAGTGCTTCCCATGCAGTTTGGATTTTGTTCACGAACTCTCTGCCTGCCGCCATCTTCAAGATTTCCAACTACCTTGTTTTCCAGTAGATTTAGTGTTTCTGTTTTACTATTTAAATATTTGATCCATTTTGACTGTAGTTTAGTGCATGGTGATAGACGAGGGTCTAGTTTTAGTCTTCAATATGTGGAAAGTCAGTTTTCCAGCACCATTTATTAAAGAGGCTATCTTTCTTCCAGTGAATATGTTTGGCCCCTTTGTCAAACATAAGGTGGCTGAGTGTCTTTGTAGTTGTGCCTGCATCTTCTCAACTGTTACACTGATCCTTGGGTCTGTCTTTTTGACAGTACCATGTGAATTTTATCACAGTAGCTTTATAGTATAATTTCAAGTCAGGGATTATGCTGCCTCCTGCCTTGCCTTTGTTGCCCAGAATTGCCTTTGCTATTCCAGGTCTTTTCTGTTTCCAAATGAATTTTAGGAATATTTCCTCTAAATTAGTGAGGTATGCTGATGATATTTTGATTGAGATTGCATTAAATCTCATAGCAGTTTTGGGAATATGACTATTTTCAAAATGTTGGTTCTTCATATCCATAAGCAAGGGGCACCTTTTCATTTTTTGATATCTTCTTCAATCTCCTTTTTCACAGTACTGTAATTTTCAATATATAGGTGCTTTATATTCTTTGTTAGATTGATTCCTATTTCATTTTCAGATGCTATTGTGAAAGGTATTGTTTCCCTAATTTCTTTCTCAGTAAGTTTGTTGTTTGTGTACAGAAATGCTACTGATTTTTGAGTATTGACTTTGTATCCAGCTATGCTGCTTAATTTGCTTATTAAGTCTAATAGTCTTTGGGTGGAGCTTTTGGGGTCTTCTATATAGAGTATCATGTCATCAGGAAATAATGATAATTTAACTTCTTCCTTTCCTATCCTTATTCCTTTTGTTTCTCTCTCCTGTCTAATTGCTCTGGCTAATGTTTCCAGAACTACAGCTAACAAGAGTGGGATCGTGAACAACCTTGTCTTGTGTCTGATTTTAGAGTGAAAGCTTTTGGTTTTTGTTCATTTAGTATGATGTTGGCTGTTGTTTTGTCATAGACGGATTTTATCAGATTGAGGTAGAGATCTTCTATTCCTATTTTCTGTAGAGTTTTTATCATGCATGAGTGTTGGAGTTTATCAAAAGTTTTTTCTGCATCTATTGCGATGATCATGCAATTTTTGTCTTTGGGCCTATTGATGTGGTATCTTTCATTTATTGATTTGCATATGTTGAACTATCCCTGCATTCCTGGGAAAAATTCCACTTGGTAATGGTATATAATCTTCTTGATGCGTTGCTTCATTCTGTTTGCTGGTATCTTATTGAGGATTTTTGAACCTAGGGAGATTGACCTGTAGTTTTCTTTTATGGTTGGGTCTTCTTTGGCTTCGGTACCAGGGTAATAATTACCTCCAAGACTGAGTTAGGGAATATTGTTTCCGTCTCAATTTCATTAAAGGAGTTTGAGGAGTATTGACATTAAATCTTCTCTAAATTTCTTGTAGAATTGGGCAGCGAATTAATCAGGACCACAGGATTCTCTTTGTTGGTAAGTTTCTGATTACATTTTCAATCTCATTAACTGATACTGGATTATTCAGAACTTTTATATCTTCTTGATTTGGCTTTTGTAATTCATACATTTCTAGGAATCTATCCATTTCTGCTGTGTTTTTCAGCCTAAGTGAATAAAGATTTTTGAAGTAGCTATTGATGATCTTCTAAATATTCTCATGATCTGTAGTGATTTCACCCTTTTCATGCCTCATTGCATGAATTTGAGTTTTTTTGTTCCTTTTCCTGATAAGGTTGACTAGGGGTTTATCAGTTTCATTTATTCTTTCAAAGAATCCACTGTTTGATTCATTAATACTTTGTATTTTTTTAGTCTTCACTGCATTAATTTCTGCTCTTATCTTTATAATTTCCACCCTTGTATGAGTTTTGGGCTTCATTTGTTCTGCTTTTTCTAGAAGCTTGAGGTGCAACATTAGGCTGTTTATTTGTGCTCATTCTATTTTCCTGATGTGAGTTCTCTACTATATATTTCACTCTTAGAGCTGCTTCTCACAAATTCCAGTATGCTGTATCTGCATTTTCATTTGTTTATAGATATTGTTTAATTTCTTCTTTAATTTCATCTGTGATTCATTGATTTTCCAGAACAGTGTTATTTAATTTCCATTTGCTTGTGGAATTTTTACAGTTTCTTTTGTCACTCATTTCCAATTTCAGTGCACTATGGTTGGATAATATTTATGGGATTATTTCAATTCCTTTGCATTTACTTAAGCCTATTCCATGGACCAGTATATGGTCTAATTTAGAGAATGTCATATATGCAGCTGAGAAGAAAGATTTTGTGTGAACTTTAAGTAAACATGGCTCGTGTCCACAAGAGAGCTGTCTGAGTGTATTAGTCATGCTTCTGTTGCTGAGACAAAACACCTGACACCCACAATTTAAAGGAGGAGAGGTTCATTTGGCTCACAGTTTCCAACAGGTTCAATATAAAGTCAGCTGACTCCAAGAAAGAAATGGCATGGTGGATGGGCATGTAGAAGAGAGCTATTCAATGTGTGACATCCAGGAGGCAGGAGAAGAAAGGAGGAACTGTGATGAGAATACACCCTGCCAAATCATCTCCCTAATGACCCACTCCTACTGACCGGGGCCATCTCCAAAATGTGAAAGTTGTGGGGGCATTTTATGTCAAAACTGCAACGCTGAGTGAAAAGAGGCTTCACAAAGTGTTGCAGGTAATCCCACAAATCTAGGCACCCTTCTCTCATGCACTCAGATTTTTATGTTTGCCAGAACATTGAAAATGATTTGGTCTCTTAGGAGTGGATCACATAAGTCATGCTCACTGATGATCAGTTATTGAAACTGTCAGATTGTTCTGGTGAGCAGAGGGTGGCATTATCTTCATGGAAGTAACATAATTGTAAAGTAATCATATTAGAATTTTCTTGACATTTCTTCAACCTTCTTTGAGTGTTGCAAGATCAGCATGATTTATTTCGTAGAAATGTATTTCTCCCTCTACTATTTCACCTCTTGAAAATCTCACCCAATTCTTCACAGACAATTCAAAGGCCACCTTTTTGAAGCTCATTTTATTCCTTGGCTTTCCCCACTTTGAATATCAGCTGCATGTTATTCGTCCCATGTCCCTGTCACTTAGCATTAAGTATATCATCTTCTGGTCATCTGAGAATGTTTTGTTTTCTCTATCCAATTGCACATTCCTTAAGGACCTGAGCTATAATCACACATTCATTTTTGCAGAGAACCTAGGATAACAAATACTCTAAGTGGCTCTTACATAATATCAGTCTTGGTTTTAGAGTTGAAAAATATTTGGAGATACATAATTTTTAAAAATGAGTAAAATTACATAGACTATTACTTGTATTTAAAAGTGAAGTTTGATTTGGATTCTCAGTCTTAACTCTATATCGGTGCTTCTCAATCAGAGGTGACTTTACTCATCAGGAGACACTTGGTAACATTTGAAAATGTCTTTGGTAAAGGCCAAAAATTTTACTAAATATCCTAGAATGAAGTGAATAACCTCTCACAAAAAAAAGAATAACCTAACTCAATATATCCATAACATTAAGACTGAAAATTTCTGTTCTAATGCCAATAAATAAACTGTATTTCTTCTTTTCATGGGATGGCTGAGGGAACTGTGGAGTTCACTGAGTGTACATTCTTTTCAGATAAACTCAATCTTGGGTTAAAACCCTTTCTCATATTTGTGCTCATGACCATCAGCATCATATTCAGTAAGACCAGTGGTTTACCAGGATTATATACTGAAGTAGTTTGAGAGATTTCAGGGAAATCAAAGCCAAATCTTCATTATCCTGAGCCAGGGGTGAGAACTGTATGTGCACTGATATCATTATTTCCGTTATACCAAATCTTTCTGTCATTAGCATGTCCAATAATCTTTCTTCAAAACTGAGATTAGGATAGACTGTTTTAGAGAGTCAGAAGTTTTTCTTTGAGGCAAATATGGTTAAAGAGTGAAGCTCCTTGTCTTTCCTGTTTCATGACTCATAAATCTCATAAACTGTCATGCATAGGTTCCCATAGAAAGTTTTGAATCTCTTACATCTAAGAGTTTTGGAAATAAAAGGAGAACAGATCCCAGTAGAGATGGGCAACTTTGTTTTTAAAGAATAAGCTTAGAAAACAAATATCAGGTAACGACATTATCCTTTCAAGATTCTTTTTTTTTCCTTTCAAGATTCTTAAGAAAGACTAAAAATGGAAAGAAAACGTATTTCATAAAGTGTATGGCAGTTATTCATTATTGTACAAAAAAAATTTTATCCCAAAATTAGTGATTTAACCACACATATATGATCTCTTCATTTCAGTGAATTGGTCATATAGGCACAGATTTCCTGGTCAGTGTACACAGTCTCACAATGCTGTAGTCAAGATGTTGTTCAGACCACGGTCTCATCTGGAGACTCAACTGGGAATGAATCTACTTGCAAGTTCATTTACACTCTTGGCACAATTCATCTTCTTGCAGCTGTATGTCTGGGAGTCCTGGTTTCTCACTGTCTGTTAGGTGAGGTTCTCCCACAATTCTCTGCCAACTGGAAGAGAATTAACTATACTGCCAAATTCGTAAGGAAATTCATAGAATTGCAATATTTTACCAGGAATTCTCCTCTGAATAATCTAATGGCATTAATTATATTGTTGTTATGTTCTTTAATTAATTAACATTGGTAATACAAACCCATGCTTCTGTTTTCACATTAAACTTCACTGATTCATGAGAACTAAAGTAAGGTTTGATAAAAATTTTCTGTTTTGAGAAATACATTTTTATTGACTTTTCTATTTCTATAGGAAATTAATAATTTAAACTATAGGCTTTCTCTAATTTTTCAGGAAGCAATAATTTTGGCTGATTTATAGAAACTAATAAGCACTCCACATATAGAAGTATATGTTTCAGTTAGACTTTAAAAGTGCTGTTTCTGTAACTCAGGGGAAGAGGAGGTTTAGATGTCATAATATTGGTGATCAGTTATTGAACTATAAAAAAACCCAATATATGAATGGGAAACTAACTGCATATAACTGACTAAAATTTAATATTTCACAGATAGTTCTACTTAAAATTTTAATGTAATATTCTTAATTAGAATTGTCATTGGCAAAATTGAGCCTGTTAAATAATTAGGTCACAAAACCACAACTCCATCATTGCTTCAGAAGTAAAACTAGAGTTAACATTTATTTTAGCTACCTCAAGTTTTATATTTATCTCTTTTCATTTTAAAGTAGACTTATTTTACATATTATTCACATAATTTATCTTTTATGTTTGACATATAATTGTATCTCTGTCAGGTACAGTGAGGTAAATTGATAATGTATTTACAATGCATAAGGAACAAATCAGGATAGTTAGCGTTTCATTTCATTAAAGATTTGTCATTTCTTTTTTGAGGAGGAATTTTCAAGCACTATCTTCCAATTCTTTATAAAATATAAGTTGTTGTAAATTTGTTCTATAATGTTGCTCAATCTATAGTATTATTTGCCTCCTAACCACCTGTCTGTCTGTTTGATCTGTTAATGAAAGTGGGGAATTGAAGCCTCCTACCATTACTGTATTGGTATTTTTCCCTTATAAAAATGTCAATATATTTCTACATATTTAGGTTCCCTGATGTTGGATATATGTATATTTGTAGTTTGTATATATCCACATCACAAACTGATTTTTTGCCATATATAATGACCTTTATCTCTTGTAGCAGTTTTAACTAAGCAGCTATATTTTCTTATATAATTAGAGGTCTCTGTAAAGGGGAGATGTTTTGGACACAGGAGAAAAAGCAGATGAAGATTACAATCATGTTCCCCTATCTAGGGAATGACTAGAAGTCGGAGAGAGGCCTAAAATAAATAATTTCTCAGTAACTTCATTGAAAGTGTTCCCATGAGAACAATGTGATGTTGGACTTCTTGACCTTTAGAATTGTGAGATAATAAATTTATGTTGTTTGGGCTGCTCATTTTGTGTTATTTGGGGATGGCAGTCCTAGTAAATTAATAGAGATTAAAAACATCACATAAATTTTGGTCCCTCTGGAAACGATTGGAGTGACAGACAGGAAAAAAAGAGAAAGACAAATAAAAGAAAAGGTGCAAAGGACAATGGTCACCCTGAACGTAAGCTCCCTGTCATTATATGCAATAACATAGCACAAAGAAAAGTATCCAACTCTGTATTCAATACGCACTAAATGAAGAAGTCTTGGTCTGACAATTTAAATTACCATGACTGACCTTCTATAATAATACAACTAGCAGAGAAGAAGACGAATGTCAATTTTCAGCTGAGGCTCCTATTTATAGCTGAGCAAAGTTATACCTGAGTAAAACAATGTAGAAAACAAAGTACAAATTATTAAAAGCATGTTTGAAATAAATATCTATTCATGACTTCAGTCTTTAAACTGAGATGTCAAGCTATCTGATCCGATTTTTTTTTTCCTTTTGCTTCACCCCATAAATAGAACCTGTGGTTTGTTTTTGCAGCAGTGTTAGCAGTGTACTGCGTGAGTGGCAGTAGCAGGAAACAGCATTAATTTTTACTGAGTTGAGCATTTTGGTCTACAATGGTTAAACTGGTGGCATCTAAAGCTAGGCTGTAAAGATGGGAGCAAAATGGTGGGAATTTGAAAAGTGTGAAAACATGGAAAGAAGCATTATGTGAGTCTTCTATGAATGTGATGATTAAGTTGAATTAAGAATAAAAGATGTTAACTGTACAAGAGTCAAGATGGTTAAGGGGAATATGATACAGAACATGGTGCAGGTTGATGTTCAAAGATTTTTGGAGTTAAATTCCAATAATAAAAATAAACAAATGCCTCACGCTATATGGGTTGCCCACGTGCTTGCTAAACAGTGAGAATATGGATAAAATGGTGGAGAAGAATGGGGCAAACACCCAGTGCTTTGTGTTTTGCATGCTATTGATTTGGGAGATTGGTGAAAGATAATAAAAATGATAAATAAAGGCCTAATGAAATAGCAGGCAGTTTTATCAGCTTCAAATTGGTTTGGGCAATCATAGAACATTGTGGCTGAACATCTGTTCTACCAAGTAGAAGGAGATTCTCAGAACAGGAAGTGTCTCCTCTGCTGCACCTTCCATTGTTGAGATGGCAAAGGTTTGTAAAATTAAGAAAAGAGAGCTCTTCCTGATGAAGTGTCAGTGGAGAAGATATTGTTGTTGCATTTCATGAAAGGGAGATTCCATAAATTACAGGCAAATGATTTTAGACAAAAGAGGCCAAACAATTTAGAATCAGAATAAAAAAAGAACTAATGGAGAAATGGATCCTGAGTTCTCAAGATGCTGTGCGTTGAATCTGGGGTCTTTCGTTACTGTATTCTCCACTGTGATATTTGTTTGGCATATTTTACATCCCTCTTCACATATAGCACTTTGCTCCATAACTTTTCTTAACTAGCTCAGCAGTGATTTAGTGATCTCATGAAAGCTGTGGATATTTTCACTAGATAAACAAAAAATAGACATTTTACATGTAAAATATTAAATACAATTTTACATATTCTTGGAATGTATTTATACTTTGTGTAAATTTATACTTTTGATTATTATTTCATTTAGGTAGGCAACATCCCTTTGGATTTCTCAAGTGCACAACATAGTATCTGCATATCATGTGGTTTTATTAATGTTTTGTTCAAGAACAAGGCAACAAATTCAAATTTACAGCCAAATACTGTGCTGGTACAAGATTTTCATTTTCACAAATCTATAATAGTGTACTTGCATTATTAAAGTTTTCTGTATTTGTATTTATGAGATAAATAAAATACATTCGAAGATGAAACTTGCGAGCTGGTTTCCTTAAAACCCTAAAACATCAGGGATTTTGATACCTTTAATGCAATACAACACTATTACCTTCCCCCGAAGATTGCCTTCCTCCTTTCAGGGTTAAAATTTCCTTCTCATTTCTGAAGATATTTTGCTTTGCTTTCAGTATCCTACCATCTACAGCTGTTATTTTCCAAGGTAGTTAGGTTTCATTTTAATTTCATATTTCCAAAGGCTTTGAAAATATTATATTCTTAATAGTATAACAACATATAAGCATATCTGAAAAATCTCTGTCTATAAACTCAAGGTATTCCTCCTTCAAATTCTACTATCATTTTTTTATTGAACAAAACTATCCATTGTAGTAGATACTAATGCTTTTGAAGGGTAATTGATGCTTTGGACTGGATTAGAAGTAAGAATTTGTTGTAAGGAAGTACACATTAAGCTTAATAAGAAAAATTAAGGTATGTTTTCACATTATCTCTTCTGAGTAACGTGACTAAATCATTTATCATCTGCAATAGGAAGGAAGAACTACTGATACATATTCTAAATCAAAATTTCCTAATCAGAAAAGGATGTATCTTCACTTTTCTTTTAAGACATTTTAAGTATGTACTGCAGGAATGTTCACATGTGTACATATATGCAGAGAACAGTGCAAGAATCCATGTGCTCTCCATCTAGTTTCAGCAGTGGCCTGTGGCCAGATGTCATTCATCTGTACACAAACTGTCCACTCTACTTTATCAATGCTAAAGAGCAAATTCACTACACTGTATCGAGTCAGGCCGTAAGCCAAACACTAGCCCACTTAACCCATGCCCTGCTCTCTCTCTTCCTCCACAGCCTGCTTGTCATTTCATACTTGTCTCCACTCTTCTTCTTCTTCTTTTTTTTAATCTTAACCTTTCAATTCTGCTGCTCTGATGGATTGACTCTTCCAAAAGACAGACCATGAAAGGTTAGTGTGGCATTCATCCTAGTCAAAGGGGAAGACAGGCCAGCAGGGTCTCTGCCCACCATCACTTTGCTCTCACCTGTAACTCATGACGGCTGTGAGTGAGGCCCCGATGCATGTGAGATCACTGCCTATGGCTCTGGCTGAGTGTATTTCTCTTCCTTTCTGGATGGCTCCAGACTGGACACTCCTAATACTCCAACCCTTTGGAAGTGGTGATCCCTTTGTGAATTACTAGCACTGGAAGAGGCATGCGTCCTCCAGGCTGGCCGTCCTACAGTTTGCACTTAATTTAGGGGCCGAACACATTGTTCACATGAAGGCCAAGAAGCTTTTAAGTTTTTAGACACCACCCTGTGTTAGACACCCTGTGTTCACCTACACTGTCCAGGATGCTCTTCTTAGGACCATCTGCTTGTCCTGGATGACTGCTACTGTTGTAGTCAGGGGTTACAGGGAGAACAACTGCTACAGGACACAGTGTTTGTAATAGTGTTTTATAATAGTCACCCAAAAGTATACACAAGAAAGTGCAGGAGAATCTGTCCACAACACTAAGACCCAGGATAGCCGAGGGCCTGGATCCCACAGCAGTGTCATGTAAGAGTCCTGCTAGAGACCCAAAACACATGATAATGCCTCCCACAGTACCAACTGGGAATCTAAGAGCCCACAATAAGGGCTCATGCCAGACTATTTACGGTTCTGTGCTGGGAAGGCCACAGGTCAGCGGTGGAGCTAGAAAGTCTATGCCAGCAGGGTGAAGGAGCTGTGCAGTGGGTTGAGGGTTCTACGTGGGAGCCGAGAAGTCACGCTCAAAAGAAGAAGCGGGGCTGCCCTGAAGAGCACCACAGCCATCCCCAACGGCGATGAGGTCCCGCGCTCCTCCGACGATGGAGAACAGTTGAGCACAGGTCAGGAAGCCCAGCGTGACCAGCTTCTCCAGCACAGAGCCTCCCCTCCGGAGCCAGGAAGCGATGCACAGTGTGAGGAGCAGAGCTCCCGCAACATGAATCACAGCCACTCTCACCGATGAGGTCCCGAGCTCCTCCGACAATAATGGCCAAATCCACATTGGAGAAGCCAGCGTGACAAGCACCTCCAGGAGAACCAGCGGCTCCAACAGCAATTCTTGGAAGAACCCACAACGCCTGGCTCTTCTTCTCCACGTCCCTATTTATGCTGGCAACTTTCTTCAGGTGGAGCATCTTTAACTCAACACCAGCTGAATTAATTCAACTGGTGCTAAGTTGACCACCAGTTTGTAATCCAGAACAGCTACTATCACAGGTATGTGGAAGTAGACCCAGAATCCATAGTTGTATTTAGCACCTGTTCTGTGGGCGTTCACACAGAACACTACATATAAATGACACTGCTTATAAAATCAAGCCCAATGGCTTTCTGTCCCATGTGAGACTCTGGCCTATAAAATGGCCAGCAAGAAGACATAATTTCTACCCATGAGATGTGGATTACCAGAAGAAATAGCATGGCAATTGAAAAAGAAAGTAGTAATTCCATTCTGATGCAAAGTATCTATGAAGGTTGGTAGACCCCTAAATGATTTGTTGAACTGGTATTTATGGTAGATTATCAATGATTTGTTTATCTGAGTGGTAACATCTCAAATTTGCTAAAGGAAGCATTCATGGTCCCCAGTGAAGTAAATGTCTACTATATTGCACTGGACATTGATGTGGTTTTACTTGGGCTTGAATCTGAGATGAATGAAATTTTATAACAACTAGAAAAATAAGTGCTACCTTAGAAGGCTTTTGCAACTGGAAGAAATCCAGCCTTAATGGCTACATTCAGCATGATGTTGCACATTTTCTCATAAACTAAAGATTTCCTCCAGGGGAAGAGTTAGTCTTCGCTGGAAATGCATGTAATCTTGTTTGAAACTGTATGTAAACTTATTTGTAATGAATAGTTATTCAAATGATAATTTGTCTGGTTTTTCATATGCTCTGGCACATTGTCTGGTTTATAATTTAGGTATGGAATATAATTCGAAGCACTGCAGCAAAACTGTGATTGAAGCAAAGCACTGCAACTGCGGATCCTTAAACATGCGTACAGAAGATCCTAGTTGTTGGGCAAACTGCACTCTGAAACCTGGGGCTTCTTATGCTTTGGGACCTTGTTGCAAAGACTGTCAGTTGATGTCATCAGGAGCAGTGTGTAAAAATAAGACAGTGAATGGGATCTTCCCAAGCGGTGCACTCAAACTTCCCACCTGTGTCCGAATGACATGTATGCTCAGGGTGGGGCCCCTTGCATGGGGCAGTGGCCACTGCTGTGAGAAGAGATGTAATAACTACTATGAACAGCATAAGCCAGAAATGCAAATCAGAGTTGCAACAGGAAATGAACATCTGAGGTGACCATTTTGGTAATTACGGTAACAGGAACAATTCATTTGTAAGATGCAATATCTCATATGTCCTTTGTGGGGGAGTGCAGAGCAAAACTGCGAAAGAAATTCCCTCTTTGAGAGACCATTCAACTGTACATTTCTCTTACATCAGTGGTGTTGGAATAATGACTATTACTGGGGGATGGCCAGGCCTGATACTGGTGAAATGAAAGGTGACACAGACTGTGGTCAGGGACAAATGTGAATCCAGAGGAAGTTGTCACAATGTCTCTCTGGACAGATGAATGTTCACTGAAGACCACAATATGAAAGTGTTTGCAAAAATAAACGTAATCCCCTCTGTAAATAGGGGTGGACCCAGGCCCCATCCAACTGACTGATGGAAGGTTATGGAGGTAATGCTGGCGGTAGCCACCTCCTCCAAAAAAGGAGAAATAAGATATACTGCAGGAATTACTGGGTCCTATTTTTTTTTGTACTCCTGTTACTGTTTTATTTTGCTGGTTGTGTATTTTTTAATGGAAGATTCACAAAAAAGCAACTAAGAAAAAAGCACAATAGTCAGACACCACTTGAGGAAGTGCACAGAGTTCAGACTTCACCTGACTTTAAGTACAAGGTTCTAATCTCACGAATGAGTAAAATTTTAAAATTACAAAAAAATTCCAAATTTTAATGAAATTCTCTTTATATTAATTTTCAGCATCTTAGCTTTAGAAATGATATTGTGTGTATCCAAACCTAAATCCTGGAGATCTATTATGTTTCAGGGTCACAAGTATTCAACATTAGATGATATATATGTAATTTCTCGCTATTTGCACTTTCTATTATTTTAAGCAATTTCACTATTACTTTTCATTGAATTTGCCTCTTTGTGTCTTCTGAGCAAAGGCCTTGCTCAGTATCATGTTGTGCGTGTGTGCCTGTGTGTGTGTGTGTGTGCCTGTGTGTGTGTGTGCATGTGTGTTTTATTTTGTGTTTCACAAATCCAAACCACTTTCCCATTTCTAGTTGGTTTTGTCATGTAGAGAGAGAGAACTTACAAATCACATTCCCTCTTCAGCCGTTCTCCTTAGTAGTTCCTGCTATAGACAAGCAAGAGGGAGCCTGAAAACCTGAGAGAACTGTTTGGTGCAAGTCCACGCCAGCACCATCTCACTGACAGCTTTCACCTTAGCAGCAGCAGTAGCTCTAAGTCTGCAAACTACTGTGCCTATATACTAACTCCAGAATCAACGGTATTGTCAGTCACAGAGATCAGAAGAACTACCAAAAATTTTACCTTCATGGACCTGATTCCCAAGTCTCTGAGGTCTCCCCCAAACTCCAAGCACCAAGCTTGCTCTACCCTCCCCTTAGAGATTACTGTTGTATCACCATGGGACTTACTCCAAAGTTCTGGGTTTGAAAGTCCTTTTGATCACCAGGCCTACTGGTAACAGATGGACATCATAATAACTCACCGTTATCTCAGGGATATGGTTTTTCATTTTGTGACTGAACTCTGAGTGATACAGAACTTACCTTAGTATGGTAGAGAACACAAGAAGGATGTAAATATCTGAAGATTTTGAATTTTTCTCACCACTACCTTTTACTATCTTAAGGAAATGGAATAAACTTAGGTGGAATTTCTTTACCACCTATAAACAGAGAATAGCATTTGCTATGAAACTCTTATCCAACTTCAATTATAAAATTAGATAAAGAAGATATTTACAATTTTATGTAGGATGTAATAAATCTTAGAAAACTATGCTTCCTTTATAAAACACCAAAATCCCAAATAAACTTTAAAAACCATATTTTATTTAAGAGCATCAGAAAGCTATAGAGGTAAGAATGATTAAATGAGTTAAATTTCAAACACACAAAACAATTCTGAAATTAATTGAATATTGACAAGCTGTCCTTCCTCTGGAGGATGTATTGATGTTTCATGTAAACTGATGATGAGATTTGGCCCAATCAGAGGAGAGCATGTCTGTGAAGAGAGAATCATGTGTTTTTTTTTCCTTGCTTCTGTTAATATGATGTATTATGGTAAGTGATTTGCATATGATGAACCATCCCTGCATTCCTGGATGAAGTCTGTTTGGTCATAGTGTATGATCGTCTTATGATTTGTAGCATTCTTTTTGCTAGTATCTTGTGGAGAATTTTTGCATTTATGTTCAATAAAGAAATTAGTCTGTAGTTTTCACTTTTTGAATCAAGAAAATGCTAAGTTCCAGGAAAAAGCTTGGCAGTATGCCTTCTCCTTTCAATTTCATTAAAGAATTTGAGGAATATCAGTGTTAGACCTTCCCTGAGTTCTTGCAGAGTTCAATGGTTCATCCACCGACTCCTGGGATTTTCTTAGCTGCTAGGGTTTCTATTACAGCTTCAGTTTTCTTGTCTGTTATGGAATTGCTCGGGGTTTTTATATCTTCTTGGTTCTATTTTCATAATTCATATAGAGTGGAAATCTTATTCATATAGAGTGAAAATATCTCCATTTCTTCTGGGTTCTTCAGTTTATTGGAGTATGTGATTTTGAACTATTTAATAATGATCTTCTGGATTCCTGTGGTGTCTGTTGTGATTTCAAATTTTTCATTTCTAATTTCATTGCTATAGATTTTTTCTTTCCTTCTTTTGGTAAGACTGGTTAAATATCACTTTATTTTATTTATTCTTTCAAAGAACCAGTTCTCCTGTGCACTCATTCTTTGTATGTTTTGTCTCTTTTCATTAATTTACACTATTATCTTTAAAATTTCCTTTCATGTAACTGGTTTGGGTTTGAAATTTTGTTCTTTTCTAGGTCCTTGAGATACATTACTAGGTTATTTGAACTCACTCTGTTTTTTATTCACATTCACAGCTATAAACTTCCCTCTTGGAATTACTTTCATTGTGTCTTACAGTTATGGAATGTCGCATGGGAATGATTATTCCAGAAACTGTCTAACATCTTTTGTGCCACAAAAGTATTCAAAAGTGTATTTTTTAATCTTCATGTGTTTACATAATTTTAATTTCTGGTTCCATTGCACTGTGATCATTTCAATTCATTTTTATTTATTTAAGCATGCTTTATGGGCTACTACATGGTCTAATTTTTGGAAGAACTTCCTTGTCCTGTTGAGAAGAAAGTGCTTTTTGTTCTTGTTGGGTGGAACACTCTGTTCACATCTATTAAGTACATTTGTTTGAAGGTGTGACTTAATTCTAATATTTATTTTTCATTTCTTGACTAGGTGATCAGTCCATTTGTGATAGTGGGATGTTGAGGTTCCCTACAATATGATATTGATTTTTGTGTAACTTTTTATGCCCTGTAGAATTTGTTATTTTTGAAGATTGGCTGTGCTTGTGTTTGGTGCATATATATTTGTAACTGTTTTCTCTTCTGACTTAAATGTCCCCTTAACCAATATCCAATGAATTTTGCCTGTTCTAAACAGTTTTGGCTTGAAGTCTACTTTCTCAGAAAATAGTATAGCTATTCCTGCTTGTTCTGAGACTCCTGCTGCATAGAATATCTCTTTGCTTATTCTATATTTCTTTTTGGAATAGGTGAATTTCATTAATGCAACAAACTGTCAGAGTTTGCTTTTGATCCAGTCTGCTAATCTGTGACATTTGATTGCGGAATTAAAAGCATTCACGTTAAAGTTACTACTAGAATTATTGATCTATTCTTTTTATTGCATTATTTTCTTGTTACTGATTCCCCACCCTCCTTTTGCTTAACTACTCCCCATAGTTGGAGTATTCACTCCACTGTACTCTTCGGCCTTGTTAACTTCCTTATCTCTCTCGAAGACATTCTTGGGAATTTTTTTGGCTTAGTGGTAATGAATTTCTTAAGGTATTCTTTGTCATGGAAAGAGCTTATTTACTGAAAATTTTGAAAGATTGTTTTGTAGGATATATCAGTCTGGGTTAGAAGTTGTTTTCTTTTACATATTGTAACGTTTCACTGTAAATTCTTCTGGCCTATAAGATTTAGGCTAAGAAGAGTGGTGTAATTTTAATGCATTTACCTTTATACATGATTTTCTCTAACAGTTTTTCTCTAATAACTTTTTAAATTCTGTCCTGTTGGATTTCTGGGATTTGATAATCATGCGTCCTGGGGAAATCTTTTCTGTTTGTAACTATTTTCCATATATATATATATATTCAACCTGGAAATTTTTCTACTATTATTTTTAAAAACATAAATTTATGTCTTTCATGCTGTTTTCTGATTTTTCACTAATTCTGATTAATCTTACATTAATCTTCTTCACATCATCTAGGAACTGTTGGATCTATTTTTCATGTTTCCTTGTTATTTTTAAATTATCTCTGGGTATATGTTCACCTACATCACCCTGATCTAATTCTGTGTCCTCACATTGGTCATTTTTGCTTTCATACTTTAAATAGAATTGTTTTATCTCCTGATTTCTGTTTAGTATCTTTTCATACACTCTTAATTCTTTTCTGAAATGCTTGTTTAAGTTTCCTGTGTTTTCTTTAGCTCAGTTAGCTTTTTATTTGTGTCTTCTACAAGTTAACTGAACATTTTATTAATTTGTTCTTCTTTAACTATTTTGTACAATTCAGCTATTTGGTTTTGATTTGCTCACCATTAATGAAACAGCTTTGAAAGAGTTAGGCAAATGTGCAGTCATTTTATTTTCTCATGTTTCTGCTTCATGTATGTGTGTGTTCTGAGGGTTGCACCTTGACCAGCATGGAAAGACTTTGCTGTAAGTGTGGAGATGTCTTCAGTTAGCACTGGATTCCCAGTGATGCCCTCTGGGCATGACTAACCGTAAGCCATTGTCTCCATTCCACAATCCAGCCACCTACGTTGATTTGAGGATGTGAGTCTGAAACGTAATTGGCCTAGCATCTAATTCTGTAGAAATGAGCTACAGTATTGTGAATGACACAAATACAAACATATAATAAAAAATTAATACCAAAAACAATGCACTCTGGCAAGGAACAAAATCAGCAAAAATAATACAGTCAAACACAAACATCAATGTGTCATAAAAACCAACAAAAGCTACCATTGGTCTACCATTAATGATAAAAAGGGGCCTGTAAATTTAATATAGACATAAAGACGTACAAAATATTTACACATACTAGATATCTACTAAATGAAACAACTATACCACCATTAACAATGGAGAAGAAATCAACAGTAATAACATAGAATTCATAAATATCTAAATATTAATATAGTACAACTTAATATTATACTATTAAACATGTAGGGAGTCAAGAAAGAGAAAATCAAAGAAGTAAAATTTGAAAAATAAAAATAAAGGAAGAAGAGAAGGAGGAAAGAAAAGTAATATAAATGATCCTATTAAGAAGTAAAAGAGGACTGGGGATATAGCTCAGCAGCATACGCACCTGCCTGGCAAGTGCAAGGTCCTGAGTTCAATTCCCAGTACCAAAAAAATAAAAACAAAACAAAACAAAAGAAGTAAAAGAAAGGTAATAGAAATGGATGAAAGTAACAGAAATGAACAAATAAGGAAAAGAAGGAAATAATAGAGTGCAAAATAAATTTTAAAAAAGAAAGAAAAAGAGAATAAAAACCAACCCATCCCCTTCCAAAAAAACAAAAACAAAAACAAAAACAATGAAACAAAAGAGAAATTAGTCCAAAAAATTTTTCCTATGTGTCTTTGAATGCCAAATTTCTTTCTAGAGTCTGCAGTACTTGAACCTACCAAATATAGTGGGAAGTCAGTAAATCATGACTAAAACCTATTTTGTTTTCACACTCATGGTTTTTGTGTGTAAATATTAAGTCCTGCCCAGCCATTTCTACTATGTATGGTCAGTAGTTTCTGCTCTAGGACTGTAATCACTCTATGTGGTCCTTGTTTCCATGTCACAGTGTGTGCCCCAAGTCACAACTTTCTCTCCCTAGCTTAATGGTTTCTGGTTTTGTGCAATGTCCCCCTCCAGAGGCCCCTCTGTCTGTACACTGCAGGCAATGGCAACTCTCCATGACAAGGCTTATGCCAGATCATGTTGCTATATTGGGATTGCAAGCAGACCAATAAACTCTGACTTGATGTAGGCAGCAGGGCAGGGAATGGGTGGGTCAACCAGTTCACTGGATTTAACACCAGCATTCTCAGACCCAGTTCCTTTCATAATCCTGTAATGACTAGTCTGCCTTCTGATTTTAGAAGGAAAGACATAAGTGTCCTTCCCAGTCTGAGTTTAAACTTCTCAGAGGTCCTAAATCTGGCCCGTGCCCTCTCCACAGTTGTCTCGTGTAGCCTGAAGTGAAGTTGTTTTGTAGTTTTCTTTTTTGAAATTTTATTTTAAAGAGAAAATAATAAAATAAAATTTCATAACAAGATAATAAGAGATGAACAATGGTTATTACATTGCATATTGTTATCTTCAAAGTAGTTACTCAGAGAACATGATAGAGGCATAAAAAATTGTCCAAACAATCTTACCACAAACTTTTCTTTTCAATGAACTAAGAGAAAATAACAGTGTAAGTATCTTAACTATCTTGTATGTATACATTTTTTTTTCCTTTTCCCTTCTTTCCTTACTCCTTTCTCCCATCCCAGATTCTCTCTCCTTTTGAACAGTTTCTTCTCATTTCACAGTATCTATCATAGATTTTGGATCTTATTTAGTCTTTCCACTTCTTCAACTAGAGAGGCAAAATGATGTTTAGACATGTGTGCTTGATTTATTTAATTGATAAGTATGGTCTCAAGTTTCATTCATTTATCTATAAAAGTCTCAAGTTTATCCTGCTTTATGGTTGTGTGGTACTCTATTGTATAAAACAACCACGTCTTTTTTATTCATTCCTCAGTTGTTGGGCATTTGGGTTGTTTCCAAGATTTAGCTATTACAAATTGTGCTGCTATAAACATTAGTGCACATATGTCATTGTGGTACGAAGTTTTTAATTCTTTTGGAAAGATACCCAGAAGCAGAATACCTAGGCCAAATGAAACTTCTTCTTTTTTTTTTTTTTTTTAAAGATAGTAGAATCCAACAGGACATAACAGAACAAAGTCAATCAAAATAAAGCAGCAGAACTGGTACAGAACTTTGAAGTAAGATACTATGAAAGCAGTAACTACTATAGTATATCTTGTTATCTTCATAATAGCTGACCATTCCAACAATTATAGTAGAATTGAACCAAAAACAAAACAGAATAAAACCAATAAAAACAGAATATAAAATACAGCAAAAAAAATCAGAGTAAAGCAAAACAGTGAGAATCATATTGGGCCTTGAAGACAAGACAGAAGAGAATCCCCCATGTTGGCTACATTGCCTACTGTCATCTTCCAAAGAGATGCTCAGGTTGTCGGCCCCAGGCCTGCAAAATCAATGAAACAATACTAGCCTTTAGTTGGTCAATGTTCCTTAGTTGCTTCCCCCAGGAAGGTAGATTAGTTGTGGGAGTTTGGCTCAGTGGCTTAAGCATCTGCCTGACAGGTGCAAGGTTGTGAGTTCGATCCCCGGCACCACAAAAAAAAAAAAAAAGAAAAAAAAAGAAAAGAAAAAAAACGAGAATGAGAATGGGCCCCTGGAGAACCCAACCCACTGGGTCTGAGCGGCTCTGACCAGAGGACAACAAGAATGGGCCCCTGGAGAACCCAACCCACTGGGTCTGAATGGCTCCAAACAGAGGACAACCAATCTGCCTTCCAGGGGACTGTGCGACCTGCAGGGACTCCCGGAAGAGAACGAGAATGGGCACCTCGAGAACCCATCCTGCTGGGTCCAAGTGGCTCCAACCAGAGGACAACCAAATGAAACTTCTAATCCTAGTTTTCTGAGAATTCTCCACACTGATTTCCACAGCGGTTGCACCAGTCTACACTCTCACCAACAGTGGAGAAGAGTTTCTTTTCTTTTTTTTTTTTTTTTTTCAGTATTATGTGCTGTCTTGCTTTTCTTTTTTTTCTTTTAAAAAAATAAAAACTATAATACAGAATTTCAAAACAAAATAATAGGAGATTAACAATGGTTAATATATTGCATATTGTTATTTTCAAAGTAGTTGTTCAGATTACAAGATACAGGCATGAAAATATGATCAAACAATTAAAGTGCAAACTATTCTTCTTAATAAGCTAACAGAGATTAGTAGTCTAATTACCTATCTTGTATATTTCTTTTTCCCCACAGTCCCTCCAGCATTTGTTATTGGTTGATTTCTTGATGATAACCATTCTTTCTGTAGTGACATAGAACTTCAGTGTTGTTTTAATTTGCATCTCTCGAATGACCCATTTTTTAATGCATTTATTTGCTGTTTGTACTTCTTCATCTGAGAAGTACATATACATCTCACATGTCCATTTTTGGATTGGGTGTTTGAATTTGGATGGTCTGATTTTTCTCAATTCTTTATATGTTTTAGATATAAGTACTTTGTCTAAAGGACAACTGACTATAATATTTTTCCACTTTTCGGGCTGTCTTTTCACTCTGTTGATGATTTTTTTGTTGTTGTGCAAAAGCCCTTCAATAAAGTGAGATCTCATTTGTTGATTTTTTGGTAGTATGTTCTGTGTAGTTTTGATTTTGTTCATGAACTCTCTGCCTATACCTATGTCTTCAAGAGTTCTACTTGTTTTATCTTTCAGTAGTTTTAATGTTTCATTTTCAATATTTAAATCTTTGATCCATTTTGACTTTAGTTTAGTGCATAGTGATAGACTTGGGTCTAGTTTTAGTCTTTAGCATATGGAAAACCTGTTTTTCCAGCACCATTTATTAAAAAGACCATCTTTCTTCCAGTGAACATCTTTGGCCCTTTTGTCAAGGACAAGGTGACTGAGGGTGTTTGGAGTTGTGTCTGCATCTTCTGTTCTGATCCTCATGTCTTTTTTCTTTTTCCCAGTACCGTGTAGTTTTTATCACAGTAGCTTTGTAGTATAATTTCAAGTCAGGGATTTTGATGCTCCCTGACTTTCCCTTATTACCCAAAACTGCTCTGTAGCTGTCCTATAGCTCAGTCTTAAACAATTAACTCCTTCGCAAAATATTCCGGATTAAATACTCTCAAACATGGCAGGTGCTGCACTGCATCTCTTCCCCAATTCTAACCTACATGTGGAAGGGGTTGTTTTTCATAGATAACTCCCTGTTGTATTTTGTAGCTTACAATAAACAAGGTCTTTTCTGGTCACCAGCACTGCTGGCCCAGTTTATTGTTTCTCCCTGGAGTTGCCAACCCTCTCCAGGCTTTCCTTGCGTTAGCAGAAACAGCCTCCTTCCCCAGGAGCAGAGGGTCAGGCTGCTCTGATCATTTCTCTACACTGTAGTCCATTTCTTCAACTTCTCTACAGTTTCCAGTTTTTCTGTCAGCTCCCTCCTGGGTTTCAGAGGTGTACTTTTTTTTTTTCATCACTTTGTTGTTCTTCAGGTATCTTGATTGCAGTCCCCATAGATGCTGTATTTTATTGCCAGTCTTTGCCATTTTTCCTAACTCCTTGATTAGTTTTCTATTTAAAAGATCCTGTCATCTACAAATAAATGAGACTGTTTTTGCTATCTTTCAATTCTTATGCATATTTTTCTTATTATTTTTGCATTAAGACTTTCACTGTTACATTAGAAGTTTGCAGTAAAAGCATCATCTTTTTTTTTTTTTATTATTTTGTTTTTGTGTACTGGGGATTGAACTCACAACTTCATGCCTGCCAGACAGGTGCTTAGGCCACTGAGCTAAATCCCCAGCCTCCTTTTCCCATTTATAAAGGTCATGCTACCATGAATTTTCTGATGAGTATGATCATTACATTTTTAGAATATCAATGTTAAAATACCTTTATATTTCTTGGGAAAAATATACTCGATTATAATGCATTTTAAGATACTAGATTTAATTGATTTTGGAGGATTTCTCTTGTGTAAAATACAGATTATCTGTTCCATAAGAGTTTCATAGAGTTTAAAGTTCTCTAATGAAGGAAGGGAGGGAGGGAATGGAAAGGATAGTAAAAAAGAAAAGAATTGAAGGAAAAAAAAACTTTTGCAAATGGAAAGGCGACCAAAAGTTGTAAAGGTCAGGAAGGGAAGAGATGGGTGGAAACAAAAAAATGAATTAAGATATATCACCTACATGTACCAAGAAACTTAATCCCACAATAAGCATAATCATTACATACTCCTGACATGCATGAAAGAAAGAAGGAAAGAAAAAGTTCACTAGTGGAGTTCATTAGCAGAGCTGAAGTTGCAGTTTAGTAGTTAAGCTTCTCTGTTTGATGCCCAGCATGGAGAAAAATAAATAAATATGAAATAGCTATCTGAAGTTAGAGTTCTTTGGAGAGAAAAGGTCTTTGATTATATTTTAATTTCTTCCTTGGTATTTGTCTTATGGCAAAATTTTTATTTAATTCTGAGAAAAGTAGGGAATAGACGGATATATATATATATATATATATATATATCCAGAAATTCATCAAACTCATCTGTTATTAAATTTTTAATATTTATACTATTATATTTTGATCCCCATATTTTGCAAGATTCTCTGTTGGTGATTTAAGAAAATATTTTTGTTACTGATCTCTAATATTTTGTGATTTTGATTTTAAAGAGTTTGAGACTTAATTTATAAAAAAATCACTAAATGAAGGAAGAATGTACCTTCTATATATTGTAGGATACAATTCTATTACATCTAGGATTGGTTTGAGCTCATTGGTCAGAGGCAATTTGCTTAATCTAAATTCTTTTTGCTTTTTGTCTTCTTCATTAGTTTATGTACTGGTTAATTTTCTCATTGCTGAGACAAAATACCTGACATCTAAGGTTAAAAGAGGAAAGGTTTACTTAGCTCACGGTTTGTACAGGCTTCAGTCCATAATCATCTGACTCCTAGGCACCATGGCATGGCAGAGGGCAACAGTTCATGGCTGCAGAAGATACCAAAAGCACCAAGAGTCAAAAAAGGCAAAAGGGAAGAGCAGCCTCTTTTCCTCCCATATACTGTATGCAGGTTACCTGCCCCAGGGAGGGTGCAGCACTCACACTGCTAATTCAAGCACTAAACAATGAACCAATCACAAATTCTAGATTCAGCCACCTCCAAAAAACCCGCGCCCATGACCTCATGAGACTTTGGAGAAACATCTAGACACAAATCATAACATTCCACCCCTGCCCCCCACCCCAAAGACTCACACACATCCCTTTATGTATAAGGCATTTAGTCCATCTCTAAGAGTTCCAAAGTCCTAATAGTTTCAGCACTGCTGAAAGATCCAAGTCCCAAGTCTCCTCCAAGATGTCATTTTTTTAAGGTCCTTTTAGGTTTTTTACAGTTCTTCATGTTTTCTAGATATTCGTCCACTATCAGATGAGTAGTTGGCAAATTTTTCCCATTTTTCCAGGCTTTTTTCTTCAACTCTTCCATTTGGTTTTCTTTGTTTATTTTTTCTCCACTCCTGCTTTTTACTAGTAAGATCATTTTTTAAAATTCTGACATGAAAGTTAAAATTCAGTGTCTATTTTTTTTTTGTTTTGTTTTTTTTTTTGGCAACAGGGATTGAACTCAAACCTCACGCCTGTCAGACAGGTGCTTAAGTCACTGAGCCAAACTCCCGGCCCTGGTTTTTTGAGACAGGGTTGCACTGTGTAGCTCAGGCCGGCCTTGCGCTCGCGGCCCAGGCCGGCCTCAAACTTACAACGCTCCTCCTACCTCAGCCTCCCGAGTGCTGGGATTAAAGCTGTGCGCCACCACGCCCAGCTTCAGTGTCTATTTTTCATTTAGTTTCTGCTCTTATATTAAATTTTATGCTATTTTAGAGCATATTATTATTTCTTCCCTTTGACAAGGATTTTAGCATACTATGAAAACCTGACCTCTTCTTTTTCCCTACCCTTCAAGATAATTAGGTATAGTATAGAGCATTATAAAGATTATTATAGGACTACACTCAATAATAGCCACTAACCACACATGAATATTTAAACTTAAATTCACTAAACAAAACTTAAAACTCAGTTCCTGACTACACTATCCACACTTTACTTTTTTATTGCTTTTGTTTTCTTTTGCTTTGCTTTGTGATGCTTCATATTGATTTTAGAGTGTAGCACTAGGGACAGAACCCAGGGCATGAGAGGCAAGTGTTTATCATCAAATATACCCACAGCTTTTCAATACTTGTTTTGAGACAGGGTCTCAAGTTCTGCAAGCTGACCTCGAACTCGCAATTTTCCTGCCTCAGCCTCCCAAGCAATTGGGATTACAGGTGCATGAAACCAGCCCCAACAAAGTATTTTATAATATAATAAATAAGCCAGGTGTGGTGGCGCATACCTTTAATCCCAGCACTCAGGAGGCTGAGGCAGGAGGATCATTGTGAGTCCAAGACTAGGCTGGGCGACAAAGTGAGTTCAAAGCCAGCCTGAAATGCATAATGAGACCCTATCTCAAAAAATTGGGCCAGGGATTGAGCTCAGTGTCCTAAGTGCCTGCCTGGCAGGTGCAAGGTTGTGAGCTTAATCCCCAGTATCAAAAAATATATACATATATAATAAATAGATATGGCTAAGAACTATCTGTCTTGGTTACTTTTTACTGGTTGCTGAGACAAAACACCTGACACCCAAAATTAGAAAAGGAAAAGTTTATTTAGCTTACAGTTTTTGGAGGTTTCAGTCCACAATCAGCTGGCTCCAAGGCAGGGTGGCATGGCACAGGGGCAACACTTCAAGGCAGCAGCCAAACAAAAAGCAGCCAGAGTAAAACGGGGACAAGAGCAAGCCTCTTCTCCTCCTTTATATAGTAGACAGGACACCCCCACTCCAGGGTGGGTGTAGCATCCACAAATCTCCTTGCCTTCCTTTGTACAGGATGAGGATGTTTACAAAGTAAGACCCCTGGCTCCCTGCTGAGTCTCCCAGTTAAACTTCTGACCTTCTCAAATTGTAACAATGACCAGGTAACTGTGCTCTACACCCCAGGATGTAGAGCTGCTGAGTTACTTAATTAAACTGCTAGACTTCTCAAGTTGACACAATGTATAAACTGTAGCACTATCATTACTGGGCAATAAAAATAGATTATCTTCATCAAAGTAAGAAAACATATCACACAACGCTGTTGTGTTCAAATTACCACAAATAATCTTTTCTTACCATTGTTTATTAGGTATACCTTAATTTCATTTTGAATCATTTATTTTTTCTGTAGATTATCTTTCATAAAATATATTCTGTAAGGTTTTATATGTCTTTACCATAAATATGCATCTTAAAACATCTTTATTTTATTCAATTTAATGTTTATTTATGTGTGAAATTCTAGAGGGGGCTTGTTTTCCTTCAATATTATAAAAAATGTTACTTTTATAATTTAACATTGCCATTAAGAATTTTCACCGATTATTCTTAATTTATGGTTAAATGTTTTTATAATTTTGTCTTTGTTGTTTTAAACATAATGTGTCAAGATTTAGGATTTTCCTTATCAACATTGTCTGTTGCTCTTTAAATTATTTATATCTTGGATGTTTCATATAAATAAAATCATATAGGGCCCTTTTGATCTAATTCTTCCAAAATTCTCTAATTCGCAACCATTATTACAGCAAAAATTATAAAGTTCCTTTATGTCATTTAGTTTTATCTAGGAGAGCAAAGTTGAACTTTCTACTTCTATTATCTTTATTTTAGGTCTTCTTAGATATTTTCCACCTTTCATGCCTTTATTGCACTTCAGGGGAAATTCTTTAACCACATATTTTATTTCTTTGCAATTAGATATTTTAATGCTATCTCCATTTAATTTTTCTTCACTGATTATTCTTGTTTCATATTTGCAATATCTTGTCCTGCTCTCTTAACACTTTTAGAGTACACCTTTATTTCAAGAACTTGTTTTATCTGGGCCATTCACTTGGCTTCCTCAGATAATGTCCTTCATTATCAGAATTTCTTTTAAAACCCTAATCCTCCTCAGATACCTATTTGCCTCTCCTCCTATGAGCTCAAGACCAGTAGGACTATGGACAATTTAGCTGATAGTACTTACTTAGGAAAGCTTCAAGGGAACATGTGTTATCCGATACGCTTAACAAATAGCGAAATGACTTACAGAGAAGATCCTCTGTTACTGAAAACCCAGAATTCTCTATTCTTACCCCAAGACTCAACATCACCACTCACTTAATTCCCCTTTCTCATCTCTTGGGCACTGTGCTTTCTGACTTCTGCTTTCCTCTTTTGTAATTATCTTATCCATTAACCAAGAAGAGGAAACTAGCCACACGTGTAGTATCTGGTGCTGACTGAGGGCTCCTCCACTTGCTAAGCATTGAGGAAAACAGTGCCCTGTTCAAGGTGAGTGAGATGGAACAATGAGGACAGTTAGAAAGCTCCCTCTGACTGCTCCTCTGCTTGTGGGCGTCTGGTTGTGGGCGTCTGGTTCTCTTCAAGCCTGAGCTACTGTTCCTTTCCCAGGAAATGACTCTGACACCTCTCTTCTCACAACAGTAGTTATGTTGGTTGGTTTTCAATCATCCCTGGGATTTTTTTTTTTTTTTACTAATTTTTTATTAAGTTCAGGGAAAGGAATTGGCCTATCTTGCTAGCTCTCTCTCTTGTTCAGAAGTCTGATTGTGTGAGCCAAAGTTTATACTGACCTGATTCACACATGACCTAGCCCAAGGAAACAAGAACAAGTGATGCCTTAATGTTAAAAGGGCTGGACAGAGAGTTAAATGTGTCCCATCATCCACTGAAAACTAGACCAGGAAAAAACTCCAGTTGGAAAAAAATCTAAAATGGCTTGTAGAGTCCTAGCTTCCACTGCTTCAGATTTTGAAAGGAAAAACATTTGTGGCTTTTTCCCAAATTACTAATAAGGAATTTTATTGCAGTTCCTCAAAAAGAGTCCATATCCTTACCATTAAAATGGTAGAAACAACTTTTGGCAGTTAAAAATTTAATTAATAATCATTTCATCATCAGCAAAGCATTAAAATTTTACCACTTTCTCATGAGTCTTTAGCAGTTACCCTGAGAAGCATCCTCTAAGGAGAGTTGAAAAGTATTTGTGATTTCTTCAAGGTCACACAAGTCATAAGTGCTACAGAGGTTGAAATCCAGGTGGTATTTTCTTTTACACTGCCTTACTTGCATTTATGTTGTCCGAATGTTTTCAAGATACACATCCTCAGATAAGTTTAATTGCTCAGGAAATATTTACATCTGTTTAAAAGCTGTCTTGGATATACACCTGGAATCCATGTGACTTGGTTTAATATTTTTATTCATATTTTTCTTTACGGTTGTTTTAAAAAAAAAACTAAAAATTATTTTAGAAACATATTAGACCTCTCCAGAGGTACACATGTGGTGATTTGAGTATGAAGTCATGCAAACAGTGCACCTGGCTTCCGTGGCCTCTCCCATGAGGGTATTATTCAGGAAGCTTTTATTTAAGCAGTAAGTAAGTCTTTTCTCCACCCTAGGGATTAGAGCAGGGACTAGAGTGAATCAAGGGAGTAGCTTTTCAGAGAATTATTTAAGCACAATTTAACTGAGCTTACAATTTTTTTCAATCTTTTCTTATCCCAGCTTTCAACTGTAATGCCAGATTTTTCTCTGTGTATCTAAGTTATATTCAGGTAATCAATGAGTTAGAGTGGAACCAAAGTATAAGTCTCATAATAGCACCTAATGAACCAAAAGATGTAAATATACAGCTGCTTTGCATGCTCTAGTATTAGATTGAAAATTTTTTCCTCCTAAGATAACATTGTGCTTTAGAGGAGAAAATTGTCTTCTATTTGTGATACTATAGAATCACCTACCATCAAGAACGTCATTTCAATTACTTTGTTATAAAAATATGATTTGTGAAAGATGAACTACTGAAATAGTCTCAATCACTGCTGACTTACTGTTACTTATAGAAGTCACCTTTCTGAATTTGTTTTGAAGAAATCTGAACAGATATAAACACTATTCCTGAAAAATACATGACTGAAATTTACAGGCAAACATTGCAAACATATGTAAAATGATTAATGAAAAATTAATCCGTAATGTTATGTGAACTGGAACCTACTGTATGGAATAAAATTTCCTGTGACAGCATTAGTATAATTCAAACACTACACTTTCTCAAAAAATAGATGGACTATAACATGAAAAATATGAGAGGAAGGAGCTAAAAAGTAGCTCGATGATGATGAAGATCCACTATTTAATGATGCATGGGATGAACTGAACCAAATTGCTTCTGCAAGAGTTAGAAGTGGAAAAAAATACTGCTAAATTATTGTATTATTAAAATTCTATAATGACTGCTACTGTATTGTCTGACTGACCGACTCAGATAAAGAGAACTATGGGTTGAGGAGGAAAAGCTTGGCATGAACCAGGTTAGAGGGAAAATGAAGAAGGCAAAGGTAATGAGACTGCTTTTCCTCCTCTCTTCCCCACTGAGGTCTCACAAAGCTTTCTTCAGAGAGAAAACCTGGATCAGCTGTAGTTCTAGACAACAAAATAGTTTGCACCCAACCCCATGTACACCTGGCCCCTGTTGTATTTCCCACATCTGCTTCTGAATGGCTGCATTCTGAATGTTAACAACAGAGTTCTGGATTCCACTGTGGAGACAAGGCCGGAGCTGACCTTCTGTCCATCTGTTCTACCAACCAGGAAGTTCTCATCTCAGGTGTTCTATCAAACATCCCTAAATAGAAACTATCTCTCCTACCTCTGCCCTTTCTTTAGATACATGGCAGAATTCCACGCTTTTCAAATACTTTATACTTATCCCAGCAATAAGAACACACTCCACCTCAGAAAGTGAATTGCAACATACGCCCGATGTTTGGTGCCAATACACTTTGTTCTTGTTATTTATCTAGGTGTTGAGAAAGCAGAGTCAATGTCACATGGATTTTATCAGTTCTGCTTGCCTTTTCTTTACCAAGTTCACAAAAATGAAAGCTGTTTAATTAAAATCAAGTGGTCTAAGCTAACCTCCTACTTCCCTCTCCATCTGTGGAGTGTTTGCTTCCAGATATACTCAGCCTGTTCCAATTTTTCTGGGCTGACATTGGTCCAGCTCACCCTTCTGCAGTGTCAAAATGAGAAGCAAGCAACACTTTTCCAAGGATTGTCATTTCTTTGCTGTGAGAGGCCTGAGTTTTCTCAGCTCTCCATTTTCAGGGAGGATTTCTAGTCTACACATTTTCTTTCTTTCACTGGCAAAATACATCTAAGGAAGTACCCATTCTGTTGTTCTTACTACCTGTCTTTTTCTGAAAATCACTGTTGTTAGATTTGTGAAATATAATTTTGCAAGCAAGGTAGGGTGAACAATCAGTTTAGCCTGACAAAAGATGTGACTCCTTTATGCTTGCCTTTTCCATTTTCAAGCAAAGACCTTGTCTTCTGCAAACTCCTTAAACCAAGTGCCATGTCTTCCTCCTTCTCTGACCCCTGCCTATGCCCAGTTCACTACTGGAACATAAGATAAATACAACAGGAATTTGTAGGATCGAGATGAATTTTATCTATAAAGGGAAAGTAAGTCATTTCCATTCTTCTTCTTGAAGAAATGTCATCCTGCAATTGATTCAGATACTGGCACTCATTCACTGATTGGCTTTGTTCTAAGGGTTGCTGAGTGGGTTGGTGGTTTTCTGAAGTGGGCACCTGTCCTTAAAAGACAGAACAGAATCATCATGTAATTTCACACACGGGTGAAAGCACTGAAATGACAACTCTGAATCATGATGAACATGAACAGAATTCTTTCTAGAAATTTAGTGCAATGGGGATAAATCTCACATTTTTCTTCCTAGCATCCCAGTGCCTCATGGACTTCATGACTCTCTACAGTCTAAGATGACTCCTTGAAGACTTCTTAACCTTCCTGTAAAACAGCATTGCATCATTTTTCAGATGGCTGGAAAGCGACAGGAACAGCAAGAACTGCCTTTCCCAATGACCTAAATTTGCAACCACTGTTGAGATTAGCTGAGGACCTGCACCTGCCAAGCTAGGCAGTCACAGCTGTTCTGCATCCTGGTTCACTCTGAATCATTGCATATCTCAAATTTCACTGCATTTGAAGGCATTCAAAGATTTTTTGTATTTAAGACTTCTCTCATTAACTCAGTCTCTGAGCATCTCTCCACTCTTGTTTTGATGTGCCAACCTCATTACTTATATGAATATTACATTACGCTTTTCAGCCATTAAACCCAGTATTATAAACCCACACAAGATCCGTTGGCATTATGCCTATTTCAGAGCAGATACAATGTACACAAGCTTTTGAAAGATTTTAAAAATACACAAACCAAGTGAAAAGGCAATACATGGGCTAGAATTTTATAGCCCAAGTAAATATAACTATGTTAGTACTCTAAGGACCAGTGCTCTACAAGGCATTTTGATTCAAAAACAAACAAGAAATATAGATAAATCCACTTCCTGAAGGTCCCTAATGCTGATTCTGTGTGGATTCTATAATGGTTCATTTATTGAACTACCCTATCACATCCCAAATTGACTCACAAGTGATTCATTCATTTATTGTGTGAGGCAGACAGAGCTGTGGAATGTACAGCAGCAGGTCCTGTATGCTGCCAATGGAAGTGTAAACTAGCCAAATATGGGAGAGAAATTATTTGCATTGTAAAATAAACTTGAAGCTGCACGTATACTATGACCTAAATAGTACACTCATGGGTATATTTCTATGTATATTTGCCCCAAATGTTCATAGCAACATTAATAGCAAAAACCTGGAAATAATAGGATGTACATCGACAAAACAAAAAAAGAGGATAATCTAATTGTGTCTTAGAAGAAATCCCTGTCCACCCTTGTGCATGTGCAAATGAATTTGACTCCTGCCTGACTAGAGCCTTCACTAACAGCTTCTATTCATTTCAGACCTTTTAGAGAACTGGGAAAGGTTCAAGAGCTGCCCCAAAAGACATCAAGATGAGGTGATGGCTCATGCAAGGAAAAGCTTCTCAATTCCCATCTATATTGCACCAACAAGTACCTTTCACAATCTCATCTTATTGGGAAGAAGATTTCAAAGAGACTCTCTTGACTTACTCCACCATAATGTTGCACTACAAATTAAATTTAGACTCTACATGAGCTATTTAGCATCCAAAAAACTTAAATATGTAGAAATCAATCTAAAAAAGGAAATTAAAAACTATTGTTATGGATTAAAAACTGGTAGTCAACTTAATAACAGCTGAATCAAATTTGCATGGTGCTGTGTGTAGATGGCCCACCTGAGGAAAGTTGCCAGCATAAAAGGAGATGTGGTGAGGAAGAGTGGGGCATTGTGGGTTTTCCTAAGTGTCATTATTTGGAGCCATTGGTTCTCCTGGAGGAGCTTGTCAAGACTAGCTTCCCCTATATGAATTTGGCCATTGTCATCAGAGGAGCTTGGGACCTGGTCATTGAAAGCGGCTGTGGTTCACTTTGGGGGTGTCTTGGTTACTTTTCTCTCATTGTTGAGACAAAATGCGTGACATCCAAAGTGAAGCATGGAAAGGTGTATTTAGTTTACAGTTTTTGTAGGTTGCAATCCACACTCAGTTGGCTCCAAGGCTGGGTGGCGTGACTGAGGGGCAGCCATTCGTGGTAGCCTTAAATGACAAGAGCTAAAGGGCAAGAGAGAAAAGTGCACCTCTTTCCCTCCTTTATATTGTATGCTGGCTCCCTGCCCCTGGGCAAGTGCAGCACTCACACCGTCAATCCCAGTACTAGACAACGAACCAATCACAAATGCTAGACTCAGCTGCCTTCATGATTGCATGAGGCTTCAGGGGCCATCAAAACACAAACCATAACACAGGGAGCTCTGCTTCTTACACTGAGTGTCATTCCCTGGCTCTGGCAGGGAACAAGTGTGCTGTTTAATCTCCAGGAGAAGCTTGTCACACTGACTTCCTGACATGTACTCCACTGTTCTCATCACTGGAGGAGCTCAGGACCTCGTTGTCACTGAGGATGGCTGTGGTTCTTTTTAGGGCCGTTCTGGTCCTTATTTTGAGTGTCACATCTTGGCTCCAGTGTAGAACCCTCAACCTACTAGCACAGATCATTCACCCCACTGGCATAGACTTTCTAGCTTCCACCACTAACCTCTGGGCCTTCCCAGCACAGATGTGTAAAACAGACTAGCATGAGTCATTGTCATGGGCTCTAGTCCTCCAGTTGGACTGGTGGGAGCCATTGTCATGGGTTCTAGGTTTTCAGCTGGACTCACACAGGACATTACTGTGGGATCCAGGCCCTTGGCTGGGTTTTTTAGAACTTTAGTGTTGTGGACAGATTTCCTGCACTTGCTTGTATTTAACCCTGGGTGACTATCATAAAATAATATTATAAATTCCATGTCCTATATGTAGTTGTTCTCCTTGCAGCCTCTGACTATAGTACCTATGCATTGAAAATTACAGCACCATGAAAAAAGAGATTGAAGAGAATATCACAAAATGGAAAGACACTCATTGCTCATGGATAGGTAGAACCAACATTGTGAAAATAGCCAAACTTGCAAAGCTGTTACACAGATTGAATGCAATCCCAATAAAAATACCATCAGCATACCTCACAAATTTAGAGAAAACTTTCTTAAAATTCATTTGGAAACAGAAGAGCTCTAGAATAACAAAGGCAACCCTAGGCAAAAAAAAGGCAAGGCAGGAGGCATCACAATCCCTGACTTGAAATTATACTGCAAAGCTACTGTGATAAAATCAGCATGGTACTAGCAAAAAAACAGACCTGAGGATCAATGAAATAGACTAGAAGATGCAGACACAACTACAAAGACACTCAGCCACCTTATCTTTGACAAAGGGGCCAAACATGTTCACTGGAAGAAAGCCTCTTCAATAAGTTGTGCTGGAAAAACCAGCTTTCCACATGCTGAAGACTAAAACTAGACTCGTGTCTATCACCATACACTAAATTAAAGTCAAAATGGGTCAAAGATCCAAATATTAAAAAAAAAAAAACACTAAATCTACTGGAAGAGAAAGTAAGTAGAAATCTTGACATCGGTGTAGGCAGAGTTCATGAAAAAAACCAAAACTACACAGGAAATACTACAAAGAATCAACAACTGGGATCTCATGTTATTAAAAAAAATTTTGCAAATCAAAAGAAATCACCAACAGAGTGAAAAGAAAACTCAAAGAATAGGAAAAAGTTTTAGCCAATTGTCCCTCTGACAAAGGAATTATATCCATAACATATAAAGAATTGAAACACAAAATAGTCCACCAAAATTCAAAGACCCAATCCCAAAATGGGCATCTGAGATGAATAAACACTTCTCAGATAAAGAAATACAGATGCAAATAAATATATGAAAAAATGTTCAACATCATTGGTGATCTGAGAAATGCAAATTGAAACAACACTGAAATTCCATCTCACTCCATAAAGAATGTCAATCAACCAATAACATGCTGGAGGGGCTGTGGGAAAAAAGAACCCTTCTCCACTGTTGGTGGGAGTGCAGACCGATACAAATCTTGTGAAAATTACTCAAAAACTGAGATTAGAGGTCCCATTTGACCCAGCTATTCCTCTTTTGGGTATTTTCCCAGAAGAATTAGAAACATCATACCACAGTGATATATGTGCACCCACATTTATAGCAGCACAATTTTTAATAACTAAATCTTGGAAGCAACCCAAATACCTACCAAGGAATGGATAAAAGATGCATTTTTAATATAATGGAGTACTATTCTGCCATAAAGAAGGATAAACTGAACACTTTTATTGGTAAATTCATGCAACTTGAGACCATACTCACAAGTGAAATAAACAAGACTCATGTGTAAACATTGTATTGTCACCCTAGTGAAAGAAACTGAAAAAGTAAATAAGATCCAAAATTTACAATAGATATTGTGAAAGGGAAAGAAACTTCTCAGGAGGAAATAACAACTTGGATGGATGAAAGGAGAAAAGAAGGAAGGAATGGAAAAGAAAATAAATTTATATATATGTATATATATATATATATATATGTAAAATAGCTAAGTTAGCTATACTACTGATTTTTTTTCATTAAAAAAACAGTTTGTGATTATATTGTTTGATCAATTATGCATGTCTATGTCTTATAATCTGAACTGGCTTGAAGATAATAATACACAATATATTAACCATTGTTAATTTCATATTGCTTTGAAATTCTGTATCATTGTTTTTAATGTTTTTTTCTCTTTAAAAAAAAGATTTTAAAAATTTAAGTTATTGTTGGTCCTGGGATATTTTTCAACAGATGTTACATTAATTCAATCAACTGTTTTATAGCAGTTGATCCTCCAAAAGCATAAAGCTATGTTGCATATATAATATATATATATAATATATGCAATGTATGAGTATATATATATATGCATGTATATGAGTCTATATATAGAGAGAGAGACTCATGTAATGATTAGCACAAAGTACAGAGTGAGCAATACTAGTGACCCCTTGGATTTCCCAAGCATCTTAGCCCCAAAGTCACACTTGTGCAGAAAAGAGCTAACTGGGACATTTCAGTTTTGATTTCCATAGTATAAAAGCCAAGCACCAGTAATTATTATAACACAAGAATAGTGCAAATACAAAATAATCCATGTGTGGTCAGTTTTCCATCACCAAAATGAAGACCTGAAATAAACCAATGTATGAAGAGAAAAGAGTGATTTTTACAAATATTTTGGAGGAGGCAATCCATGTCCCATTGGCACCATTGCTTAGGGGCCTATGGTGAGGGAGCACATAAATAGCAGAAGAACATGGCAGAGCAAAAGCTAAAAAAGAAAGAAAGGAACTAAGGTTCCAGCCCGCTTCAAGGGCACTGGGGTCCTTTGGAGGGATATTCCAGATCTAAACTATAGGCGTGCATCAAGATCCTAGGTCAATTCCTTGCACACTGGCTACTTAGTAAGTGATACATAGCAGCATGAGGCAAAGCCCTGTGGTGAATACAGGGTACCTCACCCCTGGGGTCTTATCTTTTAAGCTGTATTAGTCTGAGGACCTGGGTGAAAAACAACTGAGCTGCTTCTTAACAGTGGAATTCTGGACCTCACAGCAAACAGAGTTAGAATCTCAGTGGGTGGGGCTGGAGAACCTGCATTTCGTCACACTTTCCAGGTTGGTCTTCAACATAAAAAGGGGGACCTATGAGGCAGCCTGAAAAAGGATTAAAAAATATTTGGGAGCTAGGGCTAATCAAGATGCTGCAATAGCAATTAAAAGAAGTGTTTAATACTGGAATATATCCAAAATTCTAGTTAATAATAATTGATTATGCTTACAATTTGTTAACTATCTGCTATAGATATAGATATAACAGTACAGCAAGTCCCTGACTGATGGACAAATTCCATTCTGGGAGAATTGTTAAGTCACATTCATTTTTAAATCAATAAAGTGATTCTTACACAATACATCTGTGAAAGTTCACAACTTGTACATTCTTAAATTAGGGACTTACTTTACAGTTAACTATTTCTACCACAATCCTTGAATGGTGTTACTACAGACTGACCAGACTTCTACACTGTTCATGTGTTTACAGGTAGGGACTCTGGGACTCAAAAATACTAAGTGACTATCAGGGACATAAAAGAAGTAAAAGCTGACCAACTCTTTCTATGAAGATATAAGTCATAAGACCATATGGTTCCTGCTCCAGGTGAAACAAGATTATATTTACAATTGTGTAAGTCCTAAGGAGCCACAAGTTAGCACTAATACAAATAAGCCAAGAGTCAGCAGGGAATGTTTTCCTTCCTACAATGATTCTCCTTAGAACTATTATAAATGAGTAAGCCATGTTCTTATTTTCTTTTAGAGACAGCTACAGGGGACTGAAAGCAAGTTAATGCAACATTTACATAACATTTAGTCATAGCTCTCCCCATAATTGACTTTGAATGGCATTCTGGTTGTCTGATCAGAAAGGCCAGTGTTTGCCTCCAACTCCTAGGGCTCACTAGATGTCTCATTCTGCCATCTGAGCACCTGGAACAGCACTATTTTTAATCAGCTTCAGTGGCCCATGCTAAGACCCAGGGGGAGCTCTGACTCCTGTCACATAAGGAAAACCCTGAAAGGGAAGTGAGCATGACACTCGAGGACAGAAAGACATAAGCAAGCCCCTCCCAACCTGGAGATCCTTATCAGTCCCAGAAACACCCGGGCCTGACCTCTGTCACTGTCCTAGACACAGTGGATTCTTACAGATTACAGGGAAAAGGGTGATGTTAATTTGGATGGAAAAGGCTACAGAAACATGGTAACAGCCAAATGTCTTCTCAGAGCAATTAACCTTAAAATAATTTCTAAGCTGAATACTTCCCATTCTAAAATATACAAGACACAAGCAATTCTGGGGACTCAATAGGAGACAGAAAGAGAACCTATATTCTGAGCTCTTTCCAAATTCTCCCTCCTCCACTCAGATTAACACTGATTCTTGCAGTTGTTGGTTTTTCTCACTGGCCTCCCTTAACCTCAACCCCGCCCCAGCCCTCATATGCAGGCATTTGAAAGGCTAATGAAGTTCATAATCTGATTTCTCCACAAATTGAGCCCTGCCTTTGCTGGGAGGAAAATGCTCCTTTGCTGCCATCCACACAGCCAGTAGAGTGTACATTCTCCTTCTGAGCCTTTAGTGTGCAAACATGTTTTCATCTGCTGTAAGCATTCCCAAAATAAGCACTTCTGAAGCTGCTATGGCAGTCTGATGTCTCCTTCCGGTCCCTAAGGTACTTTGAAATCATCTTATCACAGAAAGCAAATCGCAGGACTCTCATTTTTCCCATGGCTCATGATGTCTTTTTGGTGACTTCACATTCTATGAGCTATTTTTAGTGGTTAAATACTGGCTTCTGAAGAGCAAAGCTCCCTCTGTCCATTTGTGGTCTGGGAATAAAAAGAACCTCAATATATTGACAAAGTATTCAACCCTATTCTGTTGATCTTCTCTGGTCAGAAATCACCTAAATGTTTCATTAAAGTAAGTAAAATACCTGGCACTTTAAAATGTAGATATAGCAGTAGTTCAATAAAAACTGGTTTAAAAAAAAAAAGATACTTTAAAATCCATTAATTTTTTTTAAACATTTTAAAACATTCCCAAGCTGGAAAAGATCAATGATTAGTATTTTAAAATAAAACCTTTAACATTTAAGCATTAAAGCTAAAAATGCTCTGAAGACCTATTTAAACTCCTTTTTTACAGAAAGATAAAATTATGTCTAGGATAGAATCAATTTTGGACTTTTATTATAATAACGTACATCAGTGGAACTACATTTTAAAATAATGTATAGATTTTGTTTACTATAATACATTCCCTTAAATGTCTAATCTCAGAAAAATAACTTTATAAAATAATAAAATGTATCTTTCTTTAAATTAGCATATCTGTTTTTTCGTCAACCATATTACAACAGCCTATCAATCATATCTGAGCTTTTCCACAGCCAGTTCCTAAAAACATTTGTTTGGACTCCTAATCCTCCAGCAACTCCTTTATAGATGTCCTTCATTACCCCTAGCTGGCTGTGAAGAGATACACATCTCTGCTGAAAGGCAGCCACTTCCCTCCCTCTGCTCACTCCCATCAGTAACAAAAACGGGGAGATTTGAGCAGTTTCTCAAGTAAAGCTACTGGCTGCTTTAGGTTGAATGTGATACTTTATCTCTTCTGTTAAATTCCAGTTTTGTCTCTGGATGAATACAGAAGCAATTCGAATGCTTTTGCTATGAAAGTAGCCATTTATCTGTGACTAAACATGGCAAACTTTAATGAACAAGGGCCAGCAGGCTGCGCCCTCGGAACACAGCCAGCTGGAGAGGTGGAGGCAGCTGCAGAGAAAGTGTGGGAAACTCACTGCCGAGGTCCAAGGCTGTGAGGCCTCAGAGCGAGGGCAGCAACTTGGGTCTGGCTCAGGTCAGCGTCAGCATCGGTGCAGGTCTTATCAGACAGCATGGGAAGACAGCAGGAGTGCAGACGGCAGGCGATGTTGACATCTACATAGGAAAAGAGCAGACGCTACTGAAAACAGACACTGAGGACTTGGGCGCTGGAAAGACTAAGGAGCACCTGCAGGAGGCTGAGACTCAGTGCCCAGTGCTCACCCCCATAAACCTTGACCCTAGGAATGCAAACTTGCTAGCAGGTTGCCTGGAATCATACTCTCAAGTCTACTAGTGTTTACTCTGCAGATCCTGGCACCAGTGACTTTAGCTGGGAGGGGCAGATAAGCATTATATAAAATTACTTATTTGCTTTCATGACTCTTCCCAATTTTTTAAATTATCCTACCTTGCCATTTAATTATTTTGGATAGACAGTAATTGTATTCTCTCATTTGCAAAGTGGGAGGTTTCATAAGCCTGGAAAAAAATGCAGCACTTAAATGCTATTAGATAGTTAGGTCATTAAAAATCAGAGTGAAGGAAGCCTACAGTTTTAACAACACACACACACACGCTTACGCGCACACACACACACACACACACACAGAAGTATGGAGCTTTGCAAGTAAGAGAATGTTCAGCAGATACGTGGCAACTTCTCAAGAACATCAGGCCTGAGTCCCCCCACACCTCTGGACACTGGCTCACCCTGCAAGCTCCCAAATCCAGAGTCTATGCCCAGTCTTTCAACTGCCAGCTCTCTTTGGACTGAACTCTGTCATGACCCCTGAAATATCTAAATCCAAGTCTACACTCACTGCATCATGTGACACTTAGAAATATAAAAACTATTATTTTCTCCCCTCTCTGGCCAGAGTTGTCCTACCTGTTTTCTATCTTTTATTTCCTCTCCTTGCTTTTTTTGTTTGTTTGTTTGTTTTGTTTTTAAAGGTTACTTTTCCACTTGTCCCTTGAGTATTACTGTTTTTCCTAATGCCAGTTTAGATGCTTTGATACTCTTCCTCGTACTCCCAATACCTATTGTTTCAATTATCATCTCTGTGTGAGGACTCTCTTTGGAGACTCTAAACCAGTGAAAATGTCCTATATGTTCCTCAGTGTCACCAAAACCGATCTCATTTTTGTCTCTTGCAAATCTCTCGCCTTCTAAAGTCTTTATCGTGATTGCCAGTTTGGCATTCACACAAAATGACTGACCACCCGTTCTTCTGTCCTTTACCCTTGACAACACCCATTTCTAAATACCTCTTTTCTAGATTCTCTTCCCCAATGCTCTTTTTTTAGTTCAAGTATTTGCTAGCCCTTATCTAGATTAGTATTCCCGTAGCTTCCTCGCATTTTTCTCTCCCGATCTTGATGACCTCTGAACCATTCTCCATGTTGCAATCAAGTTAATTTATAAGACAGCAAAACAAATCTGTTAGTGATGCATAATCCTGACTCTCCGGAAAACAGGTGTCTCTTGGCAGAGGAAGGCAGGAAGTGCACAGTGACACCTCTCTCGTGAGTCACATGGGCTCCTGTCTATGTCTCTCTGAGCCCCTCTATTACCTGGCATCCCACTGTAGATGTACTAGCCCCATTACAGGAGGCACATAGTGGAGCAGGACTGGCTCGGCCCTAGGGCTAAGTGTCCACTGCTTATCCATCCATCATACACTGGTTCTTCATTTTTAAGAAAAGTCATTTGATCAACTCAGCACGACGAATGTCTAGGTGTCTCTGGGGGTTATATAACCACCTATTGTCCAATCAGCCGCAGGTAAAGACAAACATGCTAGTTTGGTTGTCAGCAAGCTTGTGAATAGACTTTGCTAGTGGACGGGCCCCACAGCGAGGTGTAGACTAAGCAAGTGTCTCAATGCAAGGCAACTGCAGCAAAGCTACAAATTATCTGCCTCATGTTTGCCTTTTCAACCTGATCCCCACCTCTGGTTTTACCTTTGCACACAACAGCTTTATGGTATCTTGAGTTCTTTGTATAGGTTTCACAGGTTTTTACACTGAAATGTGTTTTAGTATCTGCCTAGATTTTTTTTCCTTCCTCTAAACCTACCTCTAAACCCCGGAACCAGTATTTGGCAAGGTGCCAGTTGTTCATTAACTAGTTGTTCTGTGTACATGTCCACTCCTCTTTAATATTCCACTAAAATTTCCCCCTAAAATGAGACACTACATCTTCAGGAGCCCCTCATGGTTAGGACATGGCCAGTTCTTAACACACACTGCTATCATATTTTGGCTCCATCTCTCTTCTTACCAAAGGATGGTCCTGTTAATAGAAGATTCAGTTTCTTTTTGTTACTGCTTTGATACCATGTACAGTTCCTGAACCTGAAATCTTAGTGAGAGTTAAGAGCAGAAAAGAGATAAAAAGAAGACTGAAGAGTGGTACAGTTGAATTCGTTCTCCTTATTGTCAGTCAAGCCTTGACAGGGTATTTCCAAACATGATTTGCCCTCTGGCCAGGCAGATTTGGCCCTCTGAAGTTTCACTGAAATGAACCAACATTTATGAGATCAGTAGGAGAAAAAGACATACAACCATATGATTGTGCACAAGGAAAAACTAACAACACAGGAGTCCTACATAAAGACGAACATCTAGAAAAGTCAGATGGCTAAGGCTTAAGTCACTTCCCAAACTGTAGAAAGAAAAAGAGGATTGGATAGGAAGGTGCTTGGTATCTCCTGGAAGACGATGATGACAAGGTACGACAGGGAGGGAGAGAAATGCATGTGAACAAAGAATGTCTTGTTCTGCAGGTTCTCAGGTAACTTCTCACAACTGCCCTCCAAAGAATAGATGAAAATTCTGTTCAATAGACGAAAGTGTCGCCAGGCATAGTGACGCATGCCTTTAATCCCAGCTAATCCCAGCACTTGGGAGGCTGAGGTAGGAAGAGCCTTGTGAGTTTGAGGCCGCCTTGGGTTACAACGCAAGCACAAGGCTGACCTGAGCTACATAGTGCGACCCTGCCTCAAAAATTAGGGCTGGGAATTTGGCTCAGTAGTTTAAGCACCTGGCTGGCAGGCGCAAGGCTGTGAGTTCGATCCCCAGTGCCAAGAAAAAAAAAAAA